>JADOBS010302835.1:0-15500 GCA_015708375.1 Cydonia oblonga | reverse complement strand
AGTCAAAACAAGTATGCCGTTGGATGAAATTTTAAAGGCTCAGATTACTTGATCTGGTGACCTTGATGGAAGAGATTTGGATATGATCTCTTCTCTCCCGCCACGGATGCTGGGAGTTGACCAATTGATTGACCTTGAATCTCTTATTGTTGAAACTTTAGGGTTTAGGATTTAAATACGCAGTTAGTCCATAACACCAACAAAAAATAAGTATTTATTGTGCATTTCGTCATGCTTGTGCTACACGCAAAAATGCTTTTGGACTTACCCACCCTCACTAAGAAAGTTTAATTTCCTTTTTTCTTTTTTAAAAAATTGTTTGAGAAAATAGCATCCGGTCTTTATTTTTTTATTTGTAAGCGAAATGGAGATTTCATATTTAATTGTACCGAGCCCATTGTATGACTTGATCCAAATAATGTTTAATATGGAATAAAATGACATGATCGTGACATGCTACATGCTAATTCATTTTTTTAACGTATTTATGAAGTTTAAATATTTTACATATGTTTTTAGAATAGTATCACATGATGTTATTGATGTTAAATATCAAATCTTATTATAACACGTAAATTAACCGCAGTACGTAACGGCATGACTATCGGTTGTCGTGCTTAGCTCTGAGACTTGTTAACTAATTGGCTAAGGGGTTTAGCAAACCTGGATCAACTTACCCAGTGGTTGAAGAAGGCCAAATTACTGAAAAGGGCCTTGTCAAGGACTTTGTGGTTGTTGGGCCTGGAGCCCCAATTTGTCCAAACGAAGGAAAAACAATGCCCGTCCAAGTAGGTGTTAGAGACAGTCGCTTTCTTCCCGCGGGTATTCGGCTTTGATCGAGGACGGTAGATGAAGCAAGATTTTGCCAAGTGGCTACATCCAAAAGTAAATATCTAAAAAGTTGATCACATTTTTTTGTTTTTGGCAGTTGAATGCAACTACGCAAGTACTTTGTTGACCAAATATATCACGAGGACTAGCCCTTGGCGTCCTCTTTTAACCAACTTTATCACACACTCAAGTCACAACCAATATTTGTGATAAAAAAAATAGTAAAATAAAAGTCATAATCAATATTTAAAATATTTACGAAATTGTCGTTTCTTCTGTTGAAATATTTTAAAGATTAAGGATCAATATAGAAATAAAAGGGGGAAGGTAAACTTCATCCTATTTGATGAGATACGGAAAAATTAGTGAACATTGATGATATTTATCGATTCACAATAGAAATTTTTGTGAACTCATTACAGATTTCGAATCTTTAAAATTTTATTTTAGAAGTTTTTATTTAGTTTCTACTAAATCTGAATGAGTTGATATATTGCCTTATTGAAAATTTTAATAATTTGTCGAAAACAACCAGTATTGATATCAATATCTATATTTTTATAAATTTACACATTGATATTTTCAACTACATAAATATTTTAGTTTAACATATTAATTTTAGCGTAAATTAGAGTTGGATATAGGTGACAATAAACAATAAACAATAAAAATATTCTTAAAAAAAAAACAATAAAAATAAAAACCTTCCATCTCTAAATACACCATTTCTTTTTTAATTTTTTCGTTTTTCATTACTAATTAGTAAGCTACTATCTTTTAAGTAGAAAACAAAAAAGAAAGATTCTTTTCCTTTCAATTATTCACAAACTTGTTGATCAGGATAAGATCTGCGCTAGGAATATACCGGTATGATCCCACCAGTACCAAGGCTCAACAGAATTGGGAAGTATGAGCCTGAGTGTTATCGACAACCGCTCAACGGTGTGGTTTGTCTGCGACAATGAAACCAAGCGCTTCTCCATAAAGTGCTTTTTGACTGGCAACAACAAGTCGGTATTGACAACTTTATAGTACGAAGTCCCTAGAACATAGGGATATGCCTATTCAGACATCAACTCTAGGTCACGTGATGACTATCAAAGAGAACATAGAGATTGACAGATTAAACGCTCTCAAAGAGAACAAAGGGATATGCCTATGAAAGAACGTAGAGGCTGACACATTAAGCGCTCGGGTGTGGATTCTCACCAATCTAGGGGCGAGCAAGGCGCTCGGTACACATTTTCTCAAGAAAATATGTAAGTGGACTTGAATGAATATCACTTCGTTGTCACGTGTCAATTAAAGAAATGAAAGGTAGCTAGCATGTCAAGACTACGTATTCAGCATATTAAATGCAAAGGAAGTGGAAGACTCGAACCCAGAGACTTATGGCTCAATTAAGGGCCTATGTAGGGAGGATAAGTACTTTTTAGAATATGTCGAATGAATTGAAAGAAGAAAAAAAAGAAATTGTATTGAGCCAAGCGCTATTTGTAAGCCTTGGTCAATATATTCGGATGCAACCCAACTTTCAAGGGTGAACGACTTAAATCTTCTTCTTTAAGTTTATCATTTCAACCCCGAACCCACCAAGGGCAAACCACCTGACCATACAGGACTTTGTTAGCCTCCCTATATTTGACGGTTAACATGAATTGTTACTTAAATATTGATTAATACACTTATTTTCTATTAGATAAAATAACACGTTTTGTAAATTTGATCTAAACATTTCTCGACGGTCTAATAGTAGTTTTAATTTCGAATTATAAATGACTTGATGTAAATATATGGTTCTATAAAAAATAAAAATAAAAATATCTCCCGAATTAGGTGGGCACGGAGCCACGGAGGTGTCCTTAAAATACGAGGACAGTGCCACTTGGGAGCAAGCCTTGGCATTCCATTCGGTAAAACTGGGTCCGAATTTCACCCGAGTATCCGTACGCAGAGACTCTGTCCCTCCCTCTCTCTGCTTTCCTGCCACCACTACTACTTCCACCATTACCATCTTCCTCTCCTCCTCCTCATCCTCCTACACACACACAGAAACACCCTCATACACTTATACAACCACACTTTCTCTCTCTAGAACTCCACTATCCCGTTCTCTCTGTTGAACTCCATCCCCTGCAACAATGACCGACACGACGGACGACATAGCGGAGGAAATCTCCTTCCAGAGCTTCGAAGACGACTGCAGAATGCTCGGAAGCCTTCTGCAGGAGGTGTTGCAGCGAGAGGTCCGAAGCCAAATCATGGAGAAAGTCGAAAGGACCCGAATCCTCGCTCAGGTAATTCAAACTCTCTGTCTCTCTCCTTCCCTTTGCATTTCGAAACTTCCTGAACCTTGTTTGCTTGCCGAGAAAAAACAGAGGAAAATAAAGAAAAGAAAAAATGGCGATGAGAGTATTGTGTTTCGACAAGTTTCCTTGCATTTCCTGGCTTTTCTTATCAACCAAACAGAGGCTTAAATCGGGCTGTTTTTGCTTGTTTGAATGTGTGCGTGTGTGTTTTCAGAGTGCTTGTACTATGAGGAATGCGGGGATAGAGGACGTTGCGGAGGTGCTGGAGAAGCAACTGGCGTCGGAAATATCGAAGATGAGCTTGGAGGAGGCTTTAATCCTGGCTCGTACTTTCAGCCACTACCTTAATTTGATGGGCATTGCCGAAACCCATCACAGGTAATCTCTTCGCCTACTTGAAATCCGCGGTTTTGTTAAGAAAGTTGAGGTTCCACCGTATAACCATATAACCATATAACAATACGGGGAGTAGCCCGGTTACTTATAACTACATGCAAGTTTCATTCTTTTCCAGTTGTGGCAATGAAATAGGAAAAATAAGAGAATGTTGACTTGGAGAAAAGACAACTATTTAAATTTCTTGCATTTTTGTGTAGGGTTCGCAAGCAGCGAAATGACTCGAATGAGGCATCTCTATCGAAATCTTGTGACGATATTTTTAATCAGCTTGTTCATAGTGGTGTTTCCCCAGACGAGCTTTATAATACTGTTTGCAAGCAGGTTTCTTCTTGTTTCCTTTGCTTCTAGCTTCTTTTCATCTCGGTTTATATGCCTTGGTTGAGAAGTAAAGAGTATATATTGCTCATTTGGGTCTCTGAGTATACGTTGAACTCGCTCGATTAAGGCATAGTCCTGTATTAGTCTTCCTTGCGTGTGCATTTTAAATGTTTTTGTGGTAAAGAGTTTTCAGTCTGTTTATTCTCAATCTCAAACATTTTCTTGCTGCAGGAGGTTGAAATTGTTCTTACTGCACATCCTACACAAATTAATCGTCGCACCTTACAATACAAACATATAAGAATTGCTGTAAGTTGTTTGCGCATTTTCATTAATCTTAAACATGTCGAACATTTATTTTGATTTATGATATATATTTTCCTGCAGCATCTTTTAGACTACAAGCACAGACCTGATCTTGGCGATGAAGACAAAGAAATGCTGATTGAAGATCTGGTATTGTTTTTCCAGCCTAATTCCTTTATTCTAAAAGACCAAGAAATGTCATATTTCTAATTTTCCATTTGGTTAATGTATCTTGCTTTTGAAGGTAAGAGAAATAACTTCAATATGGCAAACAGACGAGCTTAGGCGCCATAAACCTACGCCGGTTGATGAAGCTAGGGCAGGTAAAATAGTTGAATATTGGATTTATATCTACTATCTAATGGTATTCAAGTTCTTTGGTTCTTAACAGAAAGAGTTGCATACATCATACCGCAGGTTTGAACATTGTGGAGCAATCCCTTTGGAAAGCTGTACCTCATTATCTACGTCGAGTCAGCAATGCTTTGAAGAAGGTTCGTCTTCAATTTCTGTTTTGTTATTACTAGTTTCTTTTTGTGCATGCACTCTCTTCTGTCTTTCTGAATTTTATCTCAAGATTTTCTTTCTCTGATATATTTGTCAGCATACTGGAAAACCACTTCCATTAACTTGCACACCTATCAAATTTGGGTCTTGGATGGGCGGTGACAGAGATGGAAATCCCAATGTAACAGCAAAGGTAATTCTATGTCCGAATGTTTTCCGATTTGTAAATTGATTTGTAAATTTTCTCCTACTTGTATTACTTGTTCCTTTGAAGTCAAGACGAGTCTATTCTGTCAATAAATAGTTATTCGTACGAAAATTTTGTAAGGTAGCCCAATTTTTTCTTTTATAATTGTTTGTGTAGTGTTCTGTTATTTTTCATTTAGGAGGACGACTACTGATCTGCGCACTCTTTTTATTGTCAGGTCACAAAAGATGTCTCACTTTTATCCAAGTGGATGGCTATTGATCTCTACATTCGAGAACTTGATAACCTCAAATTTGAGCTATCCATGAACCGTTGCAGTGATCGACTGTCAAGTCTGGCAGATGAAATTCTAGAGCAAGGTTTGGCATGTTGCAGTTCTTTTGCATTGATATATTGACTGCTTACCAGATTACGTCAATATTTCTATTCTCTTGCGGTTACAATAAGATTTTAATTACTTGAGCGTTAGCTTGAGAGGAGGGGGGGTAACAGTGTTGCCTGATTGAGTCAGTTTGATGTTCTGGTCAACAATTGTAAATTTCTGTCACGCAGAAGGAAAAATGTTGCGAGACACTGCTATGCCATTAAACGCTTACTTTAGTTTCACTATGTCAGGGATATACTGCACGGTTACTCACTTGAGAGTGATTAAATTGATGAATTGTGGTCTTTTCTATTTTGTTTACAATACTCTGTATGTAGCATAACCTATACGTACTCTGACCTGCTTATCCCAAGCCTTCTAATTTGAAATTATGTACTGCCTACTGGTTATCTCCATTGGAATGCTTGAGGATTCATTATCTTTTTTATTTTATTTTTATATATATGTTCACAATATTTGTGATTCACTTTGAACTATTCAAGCAACCAAATTTCTTTCCAGAAACTTCATCCGAGGATCGCCATGAGAATTGGCATCAGTACTTTGGTAGACATCAGTCGAAGCATCAAGGTGCGGCTCTTCCATCACAACTTCCAGCCAGAGCTGATCAACCCTCGTGCACAGGTGACATCTAATTATCCTCTTAAAACTGCAATTGTTTAGTTCTGCATCATACAATAAATCATGCATGTAGTAACCCACATCAATTCCCAAAGTAATACTTCATCGTTGCAGTGCTTATGAAAATGATCCCACTGGAGTTTAATTCATTATCAAGTGTGGAGGGAATCGAATTTTGACAAAATATTATTTAGTGTCTGTAATATGGCAAGCTAACTTTTTCCTCTCACCTATATTTCATGCTACTGATTCTTGCTTTTCCCTTGATGTAGACTGCATTCCCCGAATTGAAATTCCGAGGGCTAATTACCTTCTGAACCATCAGGTGAAGAAGTTCTATGATGCTGGCATTTGAGTCTAGAATCGGTTTTTATTCTTACATGGTTTGTAGTTACTTATAGTCTCCTTGTTTTAACTTTTATATCACTCTTATGAAAGGACGGTCAGGACTCTCCAATGTCAAATCCTTCATCCCAGAATCCTTTTCGCAATGGGCATACGATACCAAATGGATCTTCAGGGTCTCCCTCTTCTAATTCAAGTCGACTCCTTAACCAAAGGAAAATGTTTGCAGAGTCCCAGATTGGAAGGTCTAGTTTCCAAAAGCTTTTAGAGCCAAGGCCTCCGCAGAGATCTGGAATTGCTCCGTATAGAGTGGTTCTTGGTAATGTGAGGGATAAGGTATTGTTTATCAACTCATTCTTCAATTATGTCAAGTATGTCGTCGTTGTCTGCATAGAGAAGTTTCTATTTATATTCCTGTGCTGTTGGTTTAGGCTTTATTCAAAAGGATTGACTATTGGGTCATTGTATGTTCTGGCGATTACTAATGCTTGTATTTGTTCCGTGGGTTCAGCTTATGAAGACACGAACACGTTTGGAGCTTCTTCTTGAAAATCTTCCTTGTGACTATGACCCGTGGGATTGTTATGACACTTCAGATCAACTTTTAGAACCGCTACTCCTATGCTATGAGTCTTTGGTAATCTCTCTTTAACTCATGCCTCCTCCCCTTCTCTACTACTCTCTTGTGCACCTGCATCACTGATACACACGATTGCAGAACATTTGTACAAACTTCTATCTAATATTGACAACCATCATTTTTTTGCAGCAATCATGTGGATCTGGGGTGCTAGCTGACGGTCGGCTTGCTGATCTGATCCGAAGAGTTGCTACGTTTGGGATGGTACTAATGAAGCTCGACTTGCGTCAGGTGTGCTTATTTTGGCATATAATTTGTATCTTGCTCTGGTAACATATTTTAACTGAAGATTTAAACGAGACAGGAATCTGGTAGGCATGCTGAAACACTTGATGCTGTTACCAAATATTTGGATATGGGTACATACAGTGAGTGGGATGAAGAAAAGAAACTCAAATTTCTTACTAAAGAGCTCAAAGGGAAGAGACCACTGGTTCCAAAAAGCATGGAGGTAAGGTTCTTTGCATCAGGATAACTGTGCTAACGTAATTCAGAATTACTAACCTAATTACTTCAATCGAAAATTTCATTCCAAGGGTTTTGAGAATGTTGAAAATGTATACTTCGAACAATGGTGATGCAGGCCTTGAGCATGAACCTTCGTATTATCAGCATCAAGGCTCTAATTTACTCTTTACCTGTCAATTTGCCGAGCTCGTGCTTCACTGTGAGACTTTTCTCATGAAAATCTTTGCAGGTTGGTCCTGATGTTAAGGAAGTACTTGATACCTTCCGCATTGCTGCTGAGCTGGGGAGCGATTCCCTTGGAGCCTATGTGATTTCTATGGCGTCAAACGTATGTCATACCACTAATATACCAGATTCATATTGAAGTTGTGCACTATAAAGCAGAATTTGTGCACATTAAAACTAAGAGATTTTTTCTTTCCAAGATTAATGTTTCCATAAATGTGTTTGGTGATAAAATTGACATCAAAGTTGCCATTCAATTCATAACTGGCAGGCAAGTGATGTTCTCGCGGTTGAGCTGTTGCAGAAAGATGCACGACTTGCTGTTAGTGGGGGGCTAGGAAGGCCGTGTCCTGGTGGAACGTAAGTTTGCACACCTCTATGTCGATATTGCTAGATTACTTAAGCAGTTTATTTACCATCTTAAACTTTTATGAGTAAGAACATTGAGATGCTGTCTTAATGTGTAATAATTGATTTGTATCCTTTAAGTTGTTCCTGGAATGTCCTTCCTACTGCATAAATCGCACTTAGAACGAATATCACAACTGGATTTCATGCATCTTGGTATAGGCTGCGGGTGGTTCCTTTGTTTGAAACTGTGAAGGACTTGAGAGAAGCTGGCTCAGCGATCAGAAAATTATTATCCATTGATTGGTACCGGGATCACATAATCAAGAACCATAATGGCCTTCAAGAGGTAATTATCTCATCAGTTTTGAATAAACTTTGGTAGGGTCCCATGAATCTCGTGGAGCTTACAAAGTTACACTGAGCAGGTGATGGTTGGGTATTCCGATTCTGGTAAAGATGCTGGGCGTTTTACTGCAGCATGGGAACTTTACAAAGCCCAAGAGGATGTTGTGGCCGCATGTAATGAATTCGGTATTAAGGTTACCCTGTTCCACGGGCGAGGAGGAAGTATTGGTCGTGGAGGTGGCCCTACATATCTTGCCATTCAATCCCAACCACCTGGTTCTGTAATGGTAAGTTCTTGTTCTTTCATTCATTAGTCTGCTGTATCTTGATGGCATTCTAGCTTTAAAATGTTTGAAGGGATAAATGCTCAATCATGATCTGCACTGAATAAAGACTTACTCCAATCTGCAACCTACTTCAGTTCACACTTTTACTTATGTTTGGAACTTAGACACTGTCGATAACTTGAGATCTTTGTGTACTCAACTAAATCTGTCTAGGTTTGATTCTGTAGTACACTACAGAATTTGTCTGAAATGATGTATAACCTACAATGGTTTCTAAAATTTCCAGGGTACCCTACGGTCAACCGAGCAAGGAGAGATGGTTCAGGCAAAATTTGGGCTGCCACAAACTGCTGTCAGGCAGCTAGAAATATACACAACAGCTGTGCTGCTTGCAACCCTACGCCCTCCACACTCACCTCGTGAAGAAAAGTGGCGTAACCTCATGGAGGAAATCTCAAAAATCAGTTGCCAGAACTACCGGAGCGTAGTCTATGAAAATCCAGAATTCCTTGCCTACTTCCATGAGGCTACACCTCAGGCTGAGCTTGGCTTCCTCAACATAGGAAGCCGCCCCACAAGAAGAAAGAGCTCCACAGGAATCGGACATCTTCGTGCAATTCCATGGGTGTTTGCCTGGACCCAAACCAGATTTGTTCTTCCGTCATGGCTCGGAGTTGGAGCAGGTTTAAGGGGGGTTTGCGAGAAGGGACACACCGAAGACTTAAAGGCCATGTACAAAGAATGGCCCTTCTTTCAATGTACCCTTGACCTTATAGAGATGATTTTGGGGAAGGCAGACGCTCCTATAGCCAAACACTACGACGAAGTCCTTGTCTCAGAAAGCAGGCGACATCTTGGTTCTGAGCTGCGAAAGGAGCTCTTGACGACAGAGAAGTATGTATTGGTGGTTAGCGGGCACGAGAAGCTATCTGAGAATAATCGGAGCTTGAGGAAGCTGATTGAAAGCAGGCTCCCCTTTCTCAATCCTATGAACATGTTGCAGGTTGAGGTACTCAAGAGACTGAGATGCGATGATGATAACAATAAACTCAGAGATGCATTGCTCATCACAATAAATGGGATCGCCGCAGGGATGAGAAACACAGGCTGAGTGAAGCTGAAGCCATTGGATGTAGCTTATTTTACTAACATTTCCACATTTTCTGTTTTTCAGTCTTGCTTTATCACAAGGGTTGCTGTAATTCGGAGGCTAAGTCCGTGAGAAACGTTCTATGCATCGATCAGTCGGTTTCATGGACATATTATACAGATAGTACTACTGCAATGGCGAAATGTTGAAATGTTTTCTTTTATTTGCACCTGGATACGCCTACAGTATTTTCTTTTCATTTTCTCACGGTAGCTAAAACATGAAAAACAAGTCTAGAACAAAGTTTTCTTTGAGAACTAAAGGCCCCAAACTTCTTAATTTTGCTTGAATGATACGTATCATTCAATGCTACGAAAAAAGAACAATTATGATTGAACATAAAAAATTTAACAATTTTTTAAAACAAAGCTAACGGTTGAACACTTGTATCATTGAAACCAAATACCAAACTTCCAAACAAACTGCAGCTCGAGACTGAAGCCAATTCAATAGTAACCAAAGCCCTATTACTATCATGGGCCATTTCAAAATAAAAATAAAAATAAAGAAAAAGACAATTAAAGTCCACATTACGAATTAAATCCAAAATTTATCATTCTCGCAAATGCGGTTAGACTAGTTAATCAGGATAATGTGCATGTCTCTTTGTATCTGGATTCGACTCCCCCTCCCCCTAAATTAGTGTAATTGGAACATCGTTGTGTCGGAAGAGAGAAAAAGATTTACCATTCTCACCCCACCCCATCTAATGGCACTTGAGCAAAAGCTTTGTTAAATCCTAGTGAATTTCATAATGGAAGCCATTGGAGCAATGTTGTCTCTTTGTGGTTATTGTGGTTACTGGTGATCAGATTTTATTAAACAAAATAAAATGGCCAGTACAATCTTCTCTGGAAAGTAGACTTTCTCTACCGTCCACTAAAATTAGAACCTGATTTCCAAAATCCACAAGCTCGTCCTCTTCACAAACTTTTCCTTTAAATTTACAAGAAGCTAAATGTTGCTTAAAGAAGATACCATGCCTGCAGCTGTGGAAGTGAGTTCAATCAACACCTCCAAAAAACAAAATCTAGTTGAAGCTTCCTGGAGCAACCACAAATTATTTCTTTTTCGACGTCGATATAGTAGTGCTTTACACCCAATTTTGAATCTAAACTGCTGGTATCAGCCCTAGTAGTGCCACAATCATACATCATTGCACCAGCCTGTTTTGTATTATGCATTTTTTTAATGGGAAGTCATTTCATTTCTTTCTTTCTTGGATTCTGACTTCCTTTAGATTCAATAACTTTTACGTGCAACTGTATGATTGAAGATGTTCATCACATATACAGCTGGTGCCGTGCGACACGGCCTAACTAATTTTTTTTTATAACTAAAGCTAGCTAGGTACGGTTCCATTTTGTTTTGATGCTGCTAGCTAACATGATCTTGATTCACGAAAAATAGGATAGAATTTTGAGGAATCTGTTCTTTTGATGAGCACCATTTCATCATTTGGAAAGCTACTAAATGCGAACCAGCTGCTAGCCATGACCAAAGTGGAACTTAGTCACTAAAGCGACTTGTGAGAATGTTGTGTCAAATTAAGCTTACAACAGGTCGGTTTTTCTACTAACAGTAAGCTATAGGTGTTAAATTCTCAGGTAGCATCTGAAATGAAAAAAGTGGTGTGTTTGCATTATTTCAGTACTTTCCGTGATCGGACAGCGTTAGGTCCATGCCTCGGATTTGATTTCCCATACAGAATCCTCATGATCTAGAAGCATGACACAACGTAATATAATAACAGAGAAAGTAAACGAATACCCTAAGTTAGAATCTATTAGCAAACTGAAATAATTCAGGGAATAAGAAAATCTCAAATTTATTGATGGATCAAGAGATAACTACCCTATCGCCCTAAATCACTTGCTCTAGACTTTGTAGAAGTACAAATAGGAAACGATTAAAGAAATAGAAAAATATCGAAAATATCTTATAATCTTAAAATTCCATTTTGGATAGCAAACAACGGAATTCGATCAAAATGCTCATATATCTCAGTAAAGCGTCGAGCTTTGTTCCTGACGTCGTCGTATTCTACATGACAGTGTGTTAGGGGCCCCAATCAGACACCGGAGCCTAATTATGCAATGCTTGAATCTTACAACCGATTGTACGTTTTTCTAACCGTTCATCAATTTAGGACCGTTTTTGAGATTTTGAAACCATGTGTGTAATTCATAAAGAGCCTTTCTTAAGACAGTCTTTTAAAAAAATTGAACAATGTTTTGATGCTAAAAAGCAGTAAGTAAAACTGAAACAAACTTTAAAACTCACAATAATTGTCAGTTTCTAAATATCATTAAATGCATAGAAGGCTACAAAAAACAACCTTATTACAAAATAATCAACAATCAGTTCAATCTTAAAAAACCAAATGAACAAGAGCTTCAAAAAGTCCAGCATTAAAGTTTCACTTAAAATGATTCCTTGTACATGCTTTGTTGCAAAATCATCAATTAAACTTCATAATCAATTTTGTCCCAAACACACTTTCAATGGATGTCAAAACAAGCCCATTTAACCCTTGCCGCAACATGTTTGATTGTGAGTATGATTTGTAAGTGTTGTAGGATCCACTTAATTATTATTAATTTGCTAAAAAATTAAGAAAAGTGGAAATGTTTTTTTTGTTTATTTCAAAGAAAAGTAGAAAAGATGGAAAAGAGACAATTATAGGTCCCACTTGAATTTTAATCAGTCACATTTGGATGTAACAATGCTATATGTGAGATAGCAAAAATTTTGAGGTCCTTTAATTTTGGAACTCTATGCAATCGAACACTTCGCTTCTTCTCAAAGCCGTCATTGCTTTGATTATTTTAGCCATATGTTCTACATCATTGCACCGGCTACTTTAGTACAATCTTGCATACTTCCCTGCTTTATATTATCCCACTCAATAATGCAATCCAATGCAGTCCAAACTCCAAAGAGCTCTAACTAGGGTTTCAGCCCTTTTCAATGATATAGAAACTTTCAATCCAGGAGCACCACAATTATTCCTCAAAGCTGCAGCATTGACCGTTAGGGACTACTATTACTAAATAATCAACTCATTTTCCACTACTAGGTTAACTCTATCAAATGCCATTTCGAACACGGAGCCATCGATCGAAAAGCTTTGACAGAAGTCAAATAAATTTTTATTTTTTTTATTTTTATTTTTATTTTTTTCGAGTGAAGGCAACATGGCAACGACTACAAGTAAAAAAAATCTGCAGCTCTGTCGAATTCAGATTTAGAGGGGCCGGCCATATATAATTATTAAAAAATGTTGAAATTTCAAACCTAGTTTTTTCAACATGGTTATGCTGCCGTACAAAACGCAAGTTGTGTATGGAATTGACACTGATGGGGGTGGTGCCCTTGGTTTTAGGTCTCTAAATTCTATGCGAGTGACATCCGTGTCAACCTTGAATATCCACTTCTCCCCATTAACACAGTGTGTGTTTTTGTTTTAAACTTAGATTCCAGACAATGATCGATATATATTTTGTTGGATGGCCACCAAGTCCATTAGTATATTTCATCATTAATTCATGTATAAAGAATTGTTCTACTTCTATTATCACTAAGATTTTTTGTGAGAAACAAAATCTCAACACTTGTCGTGTTATGCAGGTGATAAGATACAATTTAAAAGACAATATATGTGTGGTTAAAAGTCCTTAATAGTGCATCCTAGCATCATTTGAGACACCCCTTTATGTTCAATATACGTGGTGGATTAATCTTTGCCTTGATACATCAGTTGAGATAAGAAAAATCTAAATCAAATCACTGCAGTGGCCCTGGCTGGCTAGCTAGGGCACAGAATCCACCTGAGTCAATGGTGTAATACATATGGTAATGAAATTAGGCTTGCTGAGATACATATTCTTCCTTCATGTTCTGATTGAATTTTACTGTTACTATTTTTTTCTCCTTTCTTTTTGTTGCCTTTTAATTCAACATCGATTCTTAGTTAATGGTGCTACGTAAATAAGGATCTAATAATTAGCAAATGTTGATATGGCGGTATATATTTTGTTCGATCGAGATTTTCTGTCTTGTTTGTGCGCTTGACAAATTAAAATTTAATATTTGATACACTATGGTGAGCATGATAAGGCAAATTCTGTTGGTCAAACCGGCCACCAAAAGTACCACTCATATAACCTCAACAATGAACAAAAAAGAAGGAATTACACAGAGCCATGGATAGTTGGAAACTGAGAAAATGTGATATAATGGACATGATGAGATTAATGGGCTTAATGTTTTGGCAATGACTAAGTAGTGGTTAAGCTCCAACTTAATCCATTAATTTTCACTATGCATTTTACTATTTTAGTTGCACGTTAATTAACAATAATCAACAGCAACACCTTTCACCGGCCACCGGCCTCCTTATCTCGCAGTAAAATTAAGAAACTGCAGTTTTCTAATTTCTAAAGCAGCTGCAATTATCACCATACACGTACATATATAGTACTGAGTGTGCTCTTCTTCTCTTATTCGTTTAATCAAAAATGTAAACAGAGAATAATTAAAATAATTAAAGCACCATTAAGCATCGAGGATATGTACATAGATTATAATTGTAAAGCGGCTAAACTGTATAAATGCCATAAATCTAGAGAGAATACACTGTTTTGGTGAAGTTGTAGTATTATATTTCTTAGATCCCGAGACTGCACATTTAGGCTTCGCTCTTACTCGCATTTCGTTTAATCGTCAACATATAATAATCTAAGGATTTATGGCGTGACACATCACCTATCACTAAATTTAACTTTAATTATTAGAAATTTTAAAAATTTAATTAAATTTCAAACATAAGTTAACTCAATTTTCCGTTATGATTTGCAATTCTTGGTTAGTTTTCCCGTATTTGCCTCATCATCAGTAGCTATTGGGTATTTTTCTTTAATTATGAGAATAAAATCAATTAATATAGTTAGTGAGCTCTAAATTAGAAAGCAGCCAATATTTCAAGAACCTAATAATTTGTCCAATCTTATAAACAAAATCAGAATGCCCCTCCTCATCATCATCCGCAACATATGTTTGCCACAAAAGCATCACAGGGAATTCGAAATTTAATCGGCTTTGCCAGCTAGGCCACATAATGAGAGAAGATTATCAAAGTAGAAGTAATGCATAAAATGCTTTTGGGAAGAAATTGAAGTAGGGGGAATCGTTGACATCGAATCCAATCTCCCCATCAAGCCAAAATGGAATAGGGAAACAGGAAAAAGGGTTAACTTCTGTTTGCAATTTCTTTCTAAAATTTTGAAAGCTTAATTGGAGTTAAAATTAAACTTAATTGTAGGGGATGTGTCGTGCGCTAAATCGTTAAATTATTATAATAGTGTAAATTAAACAAAATGCTAGTAACTACATAAAGTCTAAATGTAGAGGTTGATATCTTATATTTTTCTAGCTGGATATATGCGTTTGGCAACATTCGTTTGGTTGTGCCTGAAAAGCTGCACCATATTAGACAATATTCTGGTGGACTAAGGGCAGCCATCAATTTCACCATTTAAAATTTATTTTCTTTAGAATGGTCAAACGCCAACATGTAGTGCTCACTGCTAAGGCCTATTTTTCTTAGAAAAATGCTAAAAAAATTCTTTCAAAATGACTCTGACCTACTCAAGTTAATGACATGTGTTGTATTATTAAATTTATTAAATTAAGGAGTACATGCAATTTGGCCTAACTCTACCTACTAATGTCGAAACCAAATCCTGGCATGTATATATCACTAGACACTGAAGAATTAGGTTTTTTTTTTTTTTTTTTTTTTTA
>JADOBS010302834.1:0-15498 GCA_015708375.1 Cydonia oblonga | reverse complement strand
TTGTCTGCTCCATTGAGGAGTCTGGAGAGCACATTATTGCTGGTGCTGGTGAACTGCATCTTGAGATCTGTTTGAAGGATCTGCAAGATGATTTTATGGGTGGTGCTGAGATTATAAAGTCTGACCCTGTTGTGTCCTTCCGTGAGACTGTCCTTGATAAGTCCTGCCGTACAGTGATGAGCAAGTCCCCAAACAAGCATAACCGTCTGTACATGGAAGCAAGGCCCCTTGAGGAAGGTCTTCCTGAGGCTATTGATGAAGGTCGCATTGGCCCGAGAGATGATCCCAAGATTCGTTCCAAGATCTTGGCTGAGGAGTTTGGTTGGGACAAGGATCTTGCCAAGAAAATCTGGTGTTTTGGTCCGGAGACCACTGGTCCTAACATGGTGGTCGACATGTGTAAGGGAGTTCAGTACCTTAATGAAATCAAGGATTCTGTTGTTGCTGGGTTCCAGTGGGCCTCAAAGGAAGGTGCATTGGCTGAAGAAAACATGAGAGGTATTTGCTTTGAAGTCTGTGATGTGGTTCTTCACGCTGATGCTATCCACAGAGGGGGTGGCCAGGTCATTCCGACTGCTCGGAGGGTCATCTATGCCTCTCAGCTTACAGCCAAGCCAAGACTTCTCGAACCAGTGTATCTCGTTGAAATTCAAGCTCCAGAGGGGGCTCTTGGCGGTATCTACAGTGTTCTGAATCAGAAACGTGGGCACGTGTTTGAGGAGATGCAAAGGCCTGGAACTCCACTCTACAACATCAAGGCATACCTCCCTGTCGTTGAGTCCTTTGGATTCTCTGGTCAACTGAGGGCTGCAACTTCTGGGCAGGCTTTCCCACAATGTGTGTTTGATCATTGGGAGATGATGTCGTCTGATCCATTGGAAGCTGGATCCCAGGCTGCAGCACTTGTTACCGACATCCGTAAGAGGAAGGGATTGAAGGAGCAGATGACCCCGCTATCCGAGTTTGAGGACAAGCTTTGAGTAATAATACATCGTTGATGCACTGCGTTAATTTTTTGTTTCCATTTTAATCGTTTTTGTTTAATGCTGTTACACTGTTGTTGTAGTCAGCATCTGTGCTACTAGTTAAATGTTTTGTGCCTGCTCAGAACAGAGACCTACGTATTCTGTTTTAGCTTTTGTCTTATGGACCAATTTCTGCCATTTTTGCTACCTGCTATTTTTTAACTAACCATACTTTTTGTTACTAGTTTGCTTTGCTCCTGCTACGTGATGTTGGGCGTAATCCGCGACCGGTTCGAACTTGGAAGAACAGCAACAGCTTCTTCTGCTACCGTTTCAATTCTGAAAAGCCTTGAAGGTGGTGGTTGCAACGCTCGGCTTGCACTACGAACGTATGAACCTTGCAGAAACAATGCACCCGACCTAGCTTTACTAAAGCCAGTCTTGCTAGTGTTTTGCTTCATTTGCTTTGTGTTTCAGAATCCTGATTGCACTGGCCTTTCGTTCAGGTTTTGGCACTTTGCTGGTTCCGGTGCCATGGGCATTTTGCTATTCTATTGCGCTAGTTTTTTCGAGGTCTATTGGAATTGACCTTTATAGTGGTCCTGCATGATTTCGTAATCTCATGGGTTTCACATCATACGAAGATTATGAAATTGTTGGCCGATCGGCTATCTTGCATTACTTCATGTTAACCGTAGTCGCAAGTTGTGCATAAAAGAGTAAAAAAGAGATTCTTATTATGATTCTCACTCAACCGTCTCACATGCTAATTCAGTTATAAGTGAATCTTACGTGATTTCGTAATTTTGTAGATCACGCAAGTGGGAGAGTCGTTATAAAAATTATAGAAAGACTTAAACGTATGCAATAATACTATTTGTAACAAAAAAAAATTCCAAAGAGTTCTACAAAATGCTGCTCGAATATTGATGAGTGGCTAATGTGGTTCTTTGATACAACAGTGAACTATGTTTATGATCATGTATTATTACGGTCTAGTAGTTCCTCCTCGCTTAGAAAAAAGTCTTAAGAAATTGTTTCAGAATGAATTAATATCGAACTTGTTATTTAAGAGTCAAACATAAAATCTCACTTACGATTAAAGAAAAATATCACTACGTTATGGTGCTAATAACCTTTATAACTAATTTTTGTTTGATTAATTACTCAAACTTCGGCCGGTATAGATTTTGTTGGGCCTACAAAATACTATAAAGTAAAAAAGCGCAGCCCAACCCAAGAAACGAAAACCCTATCCTTATATAGCACTCACACCCTCCTACGGAATCTACACATTTCTCTCTCAGTGCCATTCGCTCCTCTAGGCTGCTGAGAGTCGCTCCTCTCTCTCGATCTCTCTCCAGCTCTCGATTCTTCAGGTTCGTTCGTATATCGTATACTATTCGAATCAATCGATTCCTTTGATTTGATCGCTCCGATTATTCTCTTGATTTCTTGATTATCGTCGCGTTAATCATGCATATTTGTCTGAAAAATAAGTGATCTGCATGGATTTTATTTTTTTTGAAATTATATTATTGTTCTGCATGCTTTTGATTCGATACTATTGCCATCAGATTTGCTAGTTTACTGTTTCGATCATCGCTCAGATATTCTTGTTAGTACCAGATCCTTGTTTTCTGTACAGATACTCTCTCGGGCTCTGTTTGGCTCATCGGAAAATTTTTACGTGAAATTTTTCTGCTGTGGAAAAATTTTCTGACGTTTTCTTTAAACTGTTGAAACTTCGTACGTGATGTATGAGAATTTTAATATAATTTGTGAGTGGATGTTTTGTATTAGCTAGATCTTTGTTTTATAATTTGTTCACACTAATACAGTACATACTCTGTTTTCCCGGAAAATATTTTCGTTGTGGAAAGATTTCTTTTAATTTAGGAGTAAATTTTTTCTTCTGGAAAGTATGAAATTTCCAATTGAGACTTGTTCTGTCTAATTTTTTGTTTCCTATGCATGTCAAATAATTAATTAAAAACATATTTTCCAGATCAATTATTTTATTCGTGGAAAATAGTTTCGTTGTGGAAAGATTATTAACATTGCTTGATGCAGTAAAAATTATCTATGATTTTTACCTGAATTCAGTACTCCTTTGGGGAATTTCTTGCCATCGTTTTTTCTAATCGTTTTGAAAACGTTTGAAATGTATTGTGTCTAATAGTTTGAATGCTTTAAATGTTTCAATTCATAGCTGAATTCTAAATTCATTCTTTCTGTTGTTTTAATTTTGCAGGTGGTTCCTTGTCAGTTAATCACCTCCTTATAGATACTAATCGCCGGTTATTAAAGACTAGTCAAGATGGTAAGTAACGTCTTTCAATCTGAACATGGTTACATGGTTATTGTTGAGCTGATCCATTGACTATTTAATTCTTAATGGTGCGATATTCTTGATATGTGCAGGTGAAGTTTACTGCAGAGGAACTCCGTAGAATTATGGACTACAAGCACAACATTCGCAATATGTCTGTTATTGCCCATGTCGATCATGGTATGTATCTTTTTTTTTTTCTTTTTTTTTTTCTCTGTATCTTGAACTTTGCTCTATTGGTTATAATTTAAAATGTTTCACCAGTTTGTCAAAAAAATATTTCAGCAGTTAATATGTATAATTGCGGTTTGTCATTTGTTACGATGTCCTGTGTGTTTGTTCAAACATATAAACATGTTGAATTTTAATATGCAGGGAAGTCGACCCTTACCGACTCGCTTGTAGCTGCTGCGGGTATCATTGCACAAGAAGTTGCTGGTGATGTCCGGATGACTGATACCCGTGCAGATGAGGCAGAGCGTGGTATCACAATTAAATCTACCGGTATCTCTCTCTACTATGAGATGAGTGATGCAGCCTTGAAGAGCTACAAGGGAGAGAGGGACGGAAACGAGTACCTCATCAATCTCATTGACTCTCCCGGGCACGTTGACTTTTCATCTGAAGTCACAGCTGCTCTTCGTATTACTGATGGTGCACTTGTGGTGGTGGATTGTATTGAGGGTGTGTGCGTCCAGACTGAGACTGTGCTCCGTCAAGCCTTGGGAGAAAGGATCAGGCCTGTTTTGACTGTTAACAAGATGGACAGGTGTTTCCTTGAGCTCCAGGTCGATGGAGAAGAGGCTTACCAGACATTCCAAAGGGTTATTGAGAATGCCAATGTTATTATGGCTACATATGAAGATCCACTTCTTGGTGATGTCCAAGTCTACCCGGAGAAAGGAACTGTCGCCTTCTCAGCTGGTTTGCACGGTTGGGCTTTCACTCTGACCAACTTCGCCAAGATGTATGCTTCCAAGTTTGGAGTTGACGAGTCAAAGATGATGGAAAGGCTCTGGGGTGAGAACTTCTTTGACCCAGCTACCAAGAAATGGACGAGCAAGCACACTGGAACTGCTACCTGCAAACGCGGTTTCGTTCAGTTCTGTTATGAACCCATCAAGCAGATCATCAACACCTGCATGAACGACCAGAAGGATAAGTTGTGGCCCATGTTGTCAAAGCTTGATGTCACCATGAAGAGTGATGAGAAGGAATTGATGGGGAAGGCGTTGATGAAGCGTGTCCTGCAGAACTGGCTTCCAGCAAGTAGTGCCCTGTTGGAAATGATGATCTTTCACCTTCCCTCACCTGCAACAGCTCAGAAGTATCGTGTTGAGAACTTGTACGAGGGTCCACTTGATGACAAATATGCCAACGCTATCCGGAACTGCGACCCTGAAGGACCTCTTATGCTCTATGTATCTAAGATGATTCCTGCATCTGACAAGGGCAGATTCTTTGCCTTTGGTCGTGTCTTCTCTGGCAGAGTGTCCACTGGTTTGAAGGTCAGAATCATGGGTCCAAATTTTGTTCCTGGAGAGAAGAAGGATTTGTACGTGAAGAACGTACAGAGGACTGTCATTTGGATGGGAAAGAAACAAGAGACAGTCGAGGATGTGCCTTGTGGCAACACTGTCGCCCTGGTTGGTCTGGATCAGTTTATCACCAAGAATGCTACCTTGACGAATGAGAAGGAAGTTGATGCTCACCCTATTCGTGCCATGAAGTTCTCTGTTTCACCCGTTGTGCGTGTTGCTGTCCAGTGCAAAGTCGCGTCTGACCTGCCAAAACTCGTTGAAGGTCTCAAGCGTCTGTCCAAGTCCGATCCTATGGTTGTCTGTACCATTGAGGAGTCGGGGGAGCACATTATTGCTGGTGCCGGTGAACTTCACCTCGAAATCTGTTTGAAGGATCTGCAAGAAGACTTCATGGGCGGAGCTGAGATTATAAAGTCCGATCCTGTCGTCTCCTTCCGTGAGACTGTCCTTGAGAAGTCGAGCCGTACAGTTATGAGCAAGTCTCCCAACAAGCACAACCGTCTCTACATGGAAGCACGCCCCTTGGAGGAAGGTCTTCCCGAGGCCATTGATGAGGGCCGTATTGGGCCAAGAGACGATCCCAAGATTCGCTCCAAGATCTTGGCGGAGGAGTTTGGCTGGGACAAGGATCTTGCAAAGAAAATCTGGTGTTTTGGTCCGGAGACCACTGGTCCTAACATGGTGGTCGACATGTGTAAGGGAGTTCAGTACCTTAATGAAATCAAGGATTCCGTCGTTGCCGGGTTCCAGTGGGCCTCAAAGGAAGGTGCATTGGCAGAGGAAAACATGAGAGGTATTTGCTTCGAAGTCTGCGATGTGGTTCTCCATGCTGATGCCATCCACAGGGGTGGTGGCCAGGTCATTCCAACGGCTCGAAGGGTCATCTACGCGTCCCAGCTCACAGCCAAGCCGAGGCTCCTTGAGCCAGTCTATCTTGTCGAAATCCAAACTCCGGAGCAAGCTCTTGGCGGCATCTACAGCGTTCTTAATCAGAAGCGAGGGCACGTCTTTGAGGAAATTCAGAGGCCCGGCACTCCACTCTACAACATCAAGGCTTACCTCCCCGTCATTGAATCCTTTGGATTCTCTAGTCAGTTAAGGGCTTCTACTTCCGGTCAGGCTTTCCCACAATGCGTGTTCGATCACTGGGAGATGATGTCGTCTGATCCCCTGGAACCGGGAACGCAGGCTTCAACACTCGTTGCCGACATCCGCAAGAGGAAGGGATTGAAGGAGCAGATGACCCCGCTCTCCGAGTACGAGGATAAGCTCTAAACAACTTCCTCTAGTTTCGATTTGCTCGATGAGGATGGATGATATATACATATACATATACATATAGCATAATATATTTATATATATACATACATATATATATTTATATATTTATATAGCATTATCAGAGTAGATTGCGGCAGAATTATTTTGGTCCTTAGCTATCGGTGTGTGGTATTGTTGTTTAGGAACTAGTTATGTGGTGTCATCTGGGAGTTAGATGTTACTTTTGATGTATAAATAAAGAATAAAATAGTAAAAATAATAATAACAATAATGTTGAACAATTTATTAGTCTTGTATTAATTGCTACTCATGGATTTAGAAATACATCCTAGTTATTTATTGTTCATCTGTTTGTGTTTTCTTTGGGATGGATGGACCAGATTCTTCTTGTATCCCATCCCCCTTCAACCCTGTGAGCCAAGTGCGGCGATATCAGGGTCGTGGACCATACCAAATTGTCCTCGAACTAATATTTCGATCCATAAATTCCTGCCTCTATGGTTTTTTCAAAACTCTCCATGGACATGTAAAAGAGAAATGTTATCCCCACTCGAACCAAGACATAACTTTACCTGTTCAAATAACAATTAAGATCCATCGGATAAGGCTTAACTTTTACCTGTTCAAATAATAATTAAAGTGAAGCGCGGAGGGCAATATGGTTATACTTTTCATGTACCTTTGCGAGGTTCTAACTAAAGAGTAAATGGTCGTACTACCCTTGCGATGTTTGCCTCCATTTAACAACAATTTGGATGCCACTTAGTATTACGGTTTGATGGTATTCATCTTCACTTGTAAGTGAGAAGTCTTAGGTTCGAATCTCGTAAATGACGAATTCGATACCAAATTAAGTTGCCCATTGTGTGGCTTAACCAAACTTCCCCTCCTCTTAATGTAAAATATATTGTTATACGGAAAAAAAAACCAGCCATTTGGATGGAAGGTAGAGATTGACTCCTTAATTGTCTTAAAATAAAGATGGAAATCGGAAGTGAAGCACGAGTTCAATTATTTTATCAATAAATAAATAAAATAAAAGTGAAGGGGTTCTGTCAAGCAAGCAAGTACCAGTAATTGCACACTTGTAAAACAAGGGAAATCATTCAAAAGTTGAAAACTCCCAACCAAATCATCTATGCTTAGAAATGAATTGTAAACGAAATGGGGTGAAACATTTGATGATCGTGTTTCTAATTGAACCAAAGTTTGCGACTTTGCTTGTACCAAATGTACAAATTAGCCCCGTAATGGATTGAGATGAGTTATTTGTAAGAATTTCTGCTAGATTATGTCATGCCAGTATTCAGTGGTCCAGTTTAAGAAAGATTACCAACCAACTTGATGAAATGCGTTGGGCAGACTGTTTATTTGAAATGAGTTGTTTGTTACTAACCAAACGAACTTGAGGGACCATTGCTCCAATTGGGTTAAAGTTAGGGATCGTTGCGACATTTTTCTCTTTTCTTTTATAGCGACAACGTCCCTGCGGAAAGATTTACGTTTAAGCTCAATGTGAATCAATCGTACGGCTCAAGGGTGGAAGAGGCTGACCTGGAGTTCTCACTAAAGTCCTTCTTTGTCAAGCTTCCTGTCGCAGAACCCCTTACCAAGGCTCTTCCCCAGAGTAGGTACTAAATTTCTGTCAAACGCTTCAGTGTAATTGGTTGGATACTGACCAGATGCTTACGTTGTTTCTGAGTTCGTCAACTATATATGGTTTGGATTAATATCTTGTTTCCTTTAGTGATCGATCATGGGTAGGCATGTAAGCTTTTCTTTTACAACAGTTGCAGGTGGGAGATAACTGCGTACTTTCGATCCCTCCCTGAATTCGGAGTCATGGATTCCAACAGACACAAAGCAGTGGCAACAACCTCCATTAATGACCACTATGAAGTCGGCGAGTAGCCAACCTCTATCTGTGCAGTTGTATTTGGAACATCCAAGTTTATCTGAACCAAAGCCTTGAAAGGGGAGTACCAGTGTTCATATCATATGCATGCACACACCGTTTAGCTGGTATTGGCTTTACCTAATTTACTTTTTAAGTCCTTCAATGTGATAGAGAATGCACCGTTTTGTCTTGGTTTTGCATGACCAGTACGATACACGTCCCATGGACATACTGCTCAAGAAGTAAATCTCGCTTGCTTGCTGCGTTGAGCGTATAAATCGCATTAAGTGTTTACTATTGATATCTGTTGTCCAATTAGGATGAGATTACAGAGTACCGATGATGTAGAAAGTTTGTGGAAGATGAAAGGTAGAAGAGAAGCACAACACTTTAGAGCAAGCTGGAGGTGACTAGCTGAGGGGATTGTTGTTTGTGCTCTTCCACATCCTGCACTAATGTGGAAAGGGGATTTGAACTCAGGATCTCATCCGACTATGGGAGGAGAAGTACCACTAAATTGAAGAGCTAGTCGATAGCTGCTCAACATTAGTTTATGAACAAACAGTTTAACAAGTTACGCTTGTAATCTTGCTTCAGTCATGAAATGTTTACATTTAGTTTTTCTTTTCTCATTCTCTTTCACTTTCATTCTCTTTCACTTTCATTCTCGTATCCATCTTCTACTTCGAAATCTGAACCTTTTACAAAATAATTACAAGCCAACTGATAAAACTGTCTGTTGAAGGCCTCCATCAGTGGCACGCCTACTCTCCTTTTCACTCAAGCCATCCCTTTCAAAATTTTGGCTCACAGATATGTGATGGGCTGTTGAAGGAAAATTGTGTCCAGTGCATGATAAAAACAATACTTTTTTTTTTTATTTTTTGGGGAAAAGTCTTGAAAATCATAATTTCATTTTATTCCATTAATAAATAATGAGTATTATAGCCGTTCTGCTTTAGGGGAGCAATTTACATGTCATATGTGCGCTCTTACTAAGCAAACATTTACATGTTCTTGTATTATTGGGATGGTATCTCAAAATAACAAGGACTTTTTTTTTCTTGGCTAAATAACAAGACTCGTGCCATGTAAATCTTTCTTATTTTTTAGAGGATTGTATGGTGACTTCTTTAGTGTCAATAGCAGCTTTACAGATCACGCTTGCAAATACCTATTAGAGGGTATCTTGCCTACTCCGTAACTTTCATTAACAATCCAAACCGTCTATATTATTTCATTATTCATAAAACACCCTTGCAAAAAGTTTGACAAATCTAAAACCCTTAAGAAATCCAATTAGATGGATGAAGATATACAAATGCAATGCTTCAAAGAAACTCTAAATGACCACCGATCAGAGAGCAAGTCCATTGGAAATCTAAGCCCAATCAAAAAAAAATTTGTCCTAATAGTGCGAGAGACTAAAGGTTAAAAAGTGTCGAGTGGCTAGTTTTCATTGGCTATTAGTTTGTTCCTAAGTTAAACATTTCAAGAGCCTTGGGCAAGAGTCGATGTTAAATCGGTCTTTTGAAAAGCCCTAGGCAATCTAGTTTCGCCTAGGCTAGATCCGTCCCATTAGAAATTGATTTTTGTCAATTGAGGCTACACACTTTGCCTAGACTAGTTTGCAGGCATTAGATGCTCTAACAGTCATTTGTTTTCCGATTTAAGTGATTTATTTGTAGAGAGTTAGGGAAGGCTAAAAACCAGATTGTTCGAATCGTAGAAATACGATTTGGCCTAGAATTATTCAATTACATTTGAAACGCTACCCATTTTGATGTGGGCCGAATGGGCTGACCTTTCATGGTCCAGTTCCTTTTGTCTGAATATCTCAAAGGCCATTCATTGGCATGCCTGATACGAACCACGTCCTACTAATTCAGAGAACTTAATATAAGTGACCGTGGGGTGGATCTTGCACGCCAAGTGTTCGATGTTTTGCGCCAGAGACACTCACCCGTTCCCGCAAAATGCATTGGAGAACCACGGTACCGCGCTTTCATCAGCTTCTCAAAACCTCTCATCTGTGCAAAACAGAAGCATACGCATCGTCTTCTCCAATCCCATGTCAGAGATTAGCGTCTATGTGGGTCCCAGTGAAGCACAAATCCAGCGGAGGGAGTAGACCCAAGAAGAAAGTATACCACAGAGTCCACGAACTCGACAAAGTCATGGACTTGCAGAAAAAGCCCGCCTTGATTTTACAGCTGAAATCCATTATCCAGTCACAGAAACACCAATCTCTCCTTCTCAGGGACCTCGAGAAAGAAGTTGGGTTTGTTCAGAAGTGGAACTTCATGGCCGTCATAGAAAAATACCCTTCAGTATTCTACGTTGGCGGCGGCAACAGAACGCCCCCTTTTGTTACACTCACTGAAAAAGCTGAGAAAGTTGCTGCTGAAGAAGCTTCAGCTAAGGATTTGATGGAACCCAATTTGGTTAAAAACTTGAGGAAGCTGTTGATGTTGTCAGTTGATTGCCGGGTTCCTCTCGAAAACATTGAATTCATCGAATCCGAATTGGGTTTGCCAAATGATTTCAAGAAATCATTGATTCCGAAGTATCCTGAATTCTTTTCGGTTAAAGATGTCAGTGGCAGAGATTATCTGCATTTGGAGAATTGGGATTCTTTACTAGCAGTGACAGCTCGTGAGGAACATTTGGCTGGTGAAGGAATTTCCGCTGCTTGTGGATTCGGGAAGAAGGTTAGGATATCGAAGGATGGTAATTTTCAAGGTCCACATGCATTTCGAGTGAATTTTCCTGCTGGTTTTAGGCCAAACACTAGTTATCTTGAGCAACTTGAAAGGTGGCAGAAAACGGAATTCCCTTCTCCATATTTGAGTGCCAGGAGATTTGACATTGCTGATCCCAAAGCAAGGAAGCGAGTGGTGGCGGTGCTTCATGAGCTCCTCAGCTTGACAATGCAGAAGAGGATGACATCTGCTCAACTGGAAGCATTTCATTCAGAGTATTTCTTACCCTCTAAATTGCTCCTTTGTCTGATAAAGCATCCTGGTATCTTTTACATAACTAATAAAGGTGCAAGGAGCACTGTTTTTCTTAAAGAAGCTTATGATGGGTTGAATTTGATGAGCAAATGTCCCCTGTTATCATTTCACGATAAATTTGTAGCGCTTAGCGGTAGAAGAGAGACCAATCCATGTAATGTGATGCATTATTCATAGATTTTTTCTTGAAATTGTAAATTTGGATTCGTTTGTGATATTTGCCTTTGAAACTATCATGCACGGTATCTCTACCTTTTAAAAGAACAACGAAATGAAATTTATTGCAAAAGTATATAATTCACAACATGGTTCTATAATGTCTGAAGACTCTGAATTCATTATCGAGAATCACTTCAATCATATCATCTCTTGATTCACACAATGTCCTTTCCAGTTTTTGTTACAAATTAGAGTGCTTTGAAATATAGAAATTTCCTTTTATGTTTGTTGCATCGAATGACTGACATAACAAATACTGATCGGATAATTGCATCTCAAATGAGTGTTCTTGAATGCAAATCTTTGAAACTTCTGGAACTAAGGCCCTTGGAGTACAAAACTTTGCATAATTTAACTTCCTAACGCAAATTTTAACATGCATTAAAGATTGAACTATAGAAGTAAACTTAGAAAAATGAAGTAGCATCACCTCCTGTCTAATTCTGAATTTTCAGCCTGTGTACTATTCATAATTAGCTAATATTAGTTGCGCTCTATTAGATTTCAGTAATATCTTCTGCATATGTTATGTCAAGGTTTAGAATCTCTATGGTCCCATCAACTTGCAAGGTTACAGGTTTCTGCTGATGTTTTTTAAAGAGATCTAATGAATCAGATGACAACATTTTATCATTTGTTCTGTGATCATTCGATTTTTTATACGCACTCAAATATTTCTCCTGACAAAATGAAAGCATTTCCAATTTTTTTTCTCTTTCAGAACAATGAATACTCGAAGATGGATCTTTTGCTAATTCCGTTTTAACACGAGAAATAAGCAGTTTGCATATTGTTATAGTCTATTAATGGTGTTGATGCTATTTAGATGTCTGTAGAGATGTCATAGATGTTCAAGGTAAGTTCATTTTTCATGCATCATGAGTGGATTTGTACAAGTACTTGTTTATATATATATAAAAGTTAGAGAGATAACCTTTACTAGTAATAGGAGCGAAGCAAGGTAAAATATCACACTGTAATTATAACTCAAGGGGATGACAAATAAAAGAAGGAGGAATAGATACTGATGTATTGATCGTTTCTTTTTTTCTCTGTATATTTTGATAGCAGTCGGAGTGCTCTATTTATAGAGCAACTTCATACGAATGTATTCTTACATTTTGAAATTTACATCACATGACTTTGAAAACACGATCCTTCTGTTTCCAAAGTCTACATCACATTTGTGGGCATTGAAAAATCTGTGTGGGCATTCATAACAATGCCAATGTTTTCAACAATATATATATCAATAATTCATTTTCTAGAAAGCGGATTATAGATAATAATGCCATAGTCGAGTTCATAGTTAGAGGAGTCGGATTTCTCATGGGTATGCATTCAACGAGGGTCGCTTTTTTATTAAAGGAAACTCTCCAAGACTCCTAAAATTTGCCCAGAAAATTGAGTAGCTTGTTCAAACGGTCACTTGGTCTAGGATCGGTGGACGGGGGTGGATGCCATAGCTAATTTCTCTATCTAAAGAACTTTAGCCCATGACCTAGAATGAGGATCTTGGGAATCCTCCAATCACGTCTGTTCACCGTACATCGTGTTATCAGTTTTTTTATCAGGTACTGTTTATATTCAATTTTAAATTAAAAAAAATTACAATGATTTCTGACCGTACGATAGACGATGAACAGACTTGATTGGAGGATCTGGAGAGGATCCTCATTCCATGACCTTACCCTTGCAATTTATGGATCCTCTGCTTAACCAATGCTTGCAGCTGAATAACACCTTGGAACCCTAGTTGGACTTGAAATTAACTAATTATGATAAGAACAAACATGGCGTTATAATTAGAGTTAATTTGTCATTATGAATGTTAATCACGTCCCTAATCTTGAGGGCTTACAAGCTGAAATGAAGAGTCATGGATAACCCCCTAACCATTAAGCTTCTTTCAATTCACATTTAAGTTTCCTCCAAAATCTCATTTGGCCTCAAAGCAAAGAGTATATGATTCGTGAAAGTTTCAAATTTCAGATTTCAAAAGAGTAATGCTAAGGAGACTAAATTTGTACATTAAATTTTGTAAACTAAATGACATTGAAGTTGATGATTTGATTATTATTTTATTGTTGATTAATGTGTTTATTTCTCATTAGTTGACACATCATTTAATTTTTGAATTTTGACTACCTAATATTACTCATTTCAAAATTAAAATTTTAAAATGATAATAACAATTCTTATAAAAAAACGCAAAAACAAAAAAAAAAATGAAAATTATTTAACATTATATACTCTCTAAATGTCATATAAATTGCATGTAAAGATATGTAACTTCAAGCTATACGACCGACATATCCATTGATCCGATAGTTACAATAAAGTCCAAAGATTTGAATTATCTTATGCTTCGAAGCACGATAGAGAACTCTGTAAATAAAATACATAAGACGGAAAGTGTACCGACACATTGGGAAGCTTGCTTTGAATTCTCTTTTGTTTTTCTGTCGACATTTGTATCAGTATACTGTTCATCATCAACAATTGGAAGAACAAGAAGAAAAGAAAAAAAAATAAAGCAAAAAGTAACTTGAATATTTTGGTGTTAATAATAGAACAAGACTTCATTGCTGAAATTTCAACAGGAGATTTTGCTTACACCTAATTTTGGATAAACACGTGTTCAAGTTTTGATTTTTTTAATCAAAATTTGGATACGTGTTCATTCAGAATTAGTAGTAAGCAGGAATTTCTGCTGAAATGTTCATCAGGGAAGTTAATTCCTTAATAATATATGATGGTGTTGGTGTACTCGAACATCTGTGTCGACCAGAGTGTCAAATGCATTATGCAGACATCATTCATGTTTCGTTTGGTATATGATGACGTGGAGGGACATGTCTTCCCTGTCAAGTCACTCTCCATTTATCTTTCATCATCTTCCCATTTTTTATTACTTGCAGTAGGGTTCATTGTGGAGCCCAATAACAGGCCCAAAATCTTAACTCAAGAGTCTCGATCTGTTGTTTCTTATGGGCCCATTTTTATTTTGTAACATAAGGCAAAGCTTCCAACCCTCCGAAAAGGTTTGGGTGGTACTTATGGTTCCACTGGTAGTGCGTGTAACTTGAAATGTGGCGAAATAATGATTTTGGTCACTGTAGTTTGGCTCAAAGCGAAATGTAGAAGGGACTCTTTCGAAAGTGAGATTTTTCACGGACTTTCTGTTATTTTACAGTTTAACGTTAATTCTTGTGTCAATATTATAAAACATCATGCCAAAAACATGATGTGGAAGAGAGTCCTCTTAACTTTTTTTCTCTGACTCAAATTTCACCTATGTCTATATGGTTTTGATTCTCACTATCCTTATGATTTGCTAATTGTATCAATTTAAAGACAAAGGTTTATTTGCTTCATTTCTTTCGAAAAAGAGAATAAATAAATAATTAGACTTAGTAAAAACACGAGTTAAATCACGAAAAATGAAAGTAAAAGATTGAAATAAAACCTCACCCAAACTATTTGGTGCAAAATAAGATTTGATCCTTAAATTAAAAGACCCATACTTCACTACTATTAAATTCTGCAACTTTCATAAAGTAGGAGAGGGGTTGTATATCCATCTCTATATGAATATATGTGTGAGTCTTGTTTTCTTAGACTTCACGATTTAAGAAAATTGTAACCATTTCTATTCAATCTTAATCTAATAGTGGAGGACGACGTACAACAATAAAATTTAAATAACCATTTTGTATTGGATTAAAATTGAACATTGGGTAACGACAGTTTTCTAGAATCGTAAAGTATAAAAGAGCGAGAATGATATTTGTGTATAGTAAAAAGTGGGAAGGAAAGAAAAAGATGGTGCTTGTGTTGAATACTTTCTTTTGGTTCATGATAGAGATCATACTTGTGTAGAATCACTTTATATATTTTAAGCCAAGAGACTTAACCAGTCGTCTAAAGACTCCAAAACCCAGCCTATCGATCTATTTCTTCTGCCTGCATTATGTCCTTTCACATAGAAAATTCATCTCTCTCTCTCTCTGTCATCCGTTCCATTAGTGGGTACTTTGTCTAAAGTAGCATGTAATCCTTGTTGCCTAAACTTAGAGCACCACTGCAAAAGTTCTCACCAGTAAAACGATTCATGATGTTTGCTTGATGTGAGTGCTGAGTGGGCACACACCAACACCAACAGAGAGAGAGAGAGAGAGAGAGAGAGAGAGAGAGAGAGAGAGAGAGAGAGAGAGAGAGAGGACATAATGATTTTAGCCAAGCT
>JADOBS010302833.1:0-15498 GCA_015708375.1 Cydonia oblonga | reverse complement strand
GTTGAAATATTTTCTCACTCATGCACCGGTTTTAGCACTTCCGGATGACGGTGGTAACTTTGAAGTTTATTGTGATGCCTCACTAAATGGTTTGGGATGTGTTTTAATGCAGCATGGTAAGGTAATTGTCTATGCTTCTCGCCAATTAAAATCTCATGAAAGAGAGATAAAGAAGTGTGCATGACTGGAGGGGAATAAATCAAGAAGTATGAATGAAAAATAATCTTGAAAATAAAAATGATTTTAAATAACTTTTGATTTTTAGTTTTAGTTTTTTATTTTGTATATCTTTTCTTGTAAATTTCTTCTACGTCTCTTACACTATGTTTTTTTTTTCATACTCCTTATTTCTCTCATGTGTCTCCACAATTTTTTTTTTATTCTAAAAAAAAAATTTAAATGGTTATCAAAATGAAATTTAAAGATACATATTCCTACGAAAAACAATAAAACTTGAACTTGGTAAAAGGAACTTAATATCAAAGAATCCCAAAATTTATTTCTTGGGAAAATTTCTGAAACGTAATATGAACTTATACACCTTTTTTAATATATCATATAAATTTAAATTTTACGGGATTTGCCATCTCAACTTTTCAAAATCATTAATTTGTCATCTCACTTAAATTTTCCATCCAAAATAAGTCATGTGTTTTGCGTATTATGATTTGGTTTCAAGGTTATTTCGGACCTTTTAACTCCCCACACTCCTTCAAGATTATTTTAGATATTTCAACTCCCTTTTTTAAGAACAGGATGTACCGCGTTGAATTCTCAAAGCTTGCAATTAGTTAAACTTCATGTTAGTAACCCTAATGTACTTTTTTAGTAGTTCACCATAACACGACATGATGTTTTTACAAGCCAAAATTTTTGGTTTCGTAGCAGAGGGAAGTACAGAACTTGTGAAAAGGAGGTCAAATATCTTAAACCAATTTATTCCTCCACCTTGTATAAATATATCCTTGTATAAAAAAAATAAATAACAATAAATAAAAACTCGTGAAAATGAGGTCAAACGTCCAAAATAACACTAAACACAAGTCATGTGCAAAGCGACTCATTTTAGATGAAAAACTTAACAAAATTAGTATGAAATGACAAATTTATAATTTTGAAAAATTGATATCACAAGTTACTTAAAATTTTAGTTCATATGACAAATTAAAAAAGATGAGTTTACACGACATTTTAGAAAATTTTCCCTTTTTCATCTCTCTCCTCAATAAGTGTACAAGGGACCGATGATAGTTTATTCAACCTTTCTTGCAAAGTTTTCTTCCCCTCAACCACAAAAAGCAAAGCATATACTGTATAGTCGATTCTATTTGATATCGGAGAATCATTTTAGGGATGTCATAGTGCTGGGATCAAAGACTCCAATGCCAATCAGTTAACTTTTATAGTGTTTCCTCCATTCAAACTGTCATACTCATCGTCCCCCATGTTCCACTTTCCAATCCTTGCTAGCTACACAGCCCAAAGTAACCCAGGCCCCTACATGCCACCAACATAATGATACTTGAATACTTCTATGACCAATGGATGCGCATAGCTTTCCTTGGACGGTGACATTAAACATCCAAAATAAATAATTATTTGAGGTTGAAAATGATTAGGCAAATGGCCACATTGAACATATTAATCTCAGCCCACTAAACATTCAAATTCACACTAATAATTTCCTCTTTGATGATAAATTTTGAGTCACCGAGTGATGAACCCCTAACCTAGTTACTAATTCAATACGACGCTAACTATGCTTTTGGATCCACTCTATGATATTTTATCATGATTTCATTGTTTATTTTTAAGGTCTTCATTTAAACATCGTTGAGAAAATTCTTCCAAATCAATTAATCATTTAGCCATCGCTTATTGTCGTGGACATTCATTATATTTTCAACTACATTATGTCAGTAAATATTTTTAATTTTCATAATTAGATTTTAAAACGCTTCCGATTTAATTTTTTTTTTTATCAGGATGATCTTTGAATGAAAATATAAAAACTAAATGATTTGGATCATAGAAAAATATTGTAGAATGGACTCAAACGCATGGTAACGTTATATTAAGTTACTGAATAGTTAGCGCTTGACGCTCCTTCTTTCTTATGATCTATACGTAGGGCTACAAGTAATTGAATAGGTATATAAATATTGAGGTGAAAAATTATGCAACACTAAACGCTGTCCAAGTCCACAACAAGATTCAAGTTCACAAGAGCAATTTTAAACGTGTTCTGAGGATTTGAGCCGGCTACTTATGATTAAATAAGTCTTCTAAGAAATATGAATGTCTTCCCCGACCAGAAAAAAGAAAGAAATAAGAATGTCTTTTTACTTACTATTCATATGTTCCCATTAGACTCCGTGGGACATACATATACTTACAGACGTGTGGTTGGTCCTGGTACCAAAGTCAAGGCTAAGACAATTTTTTCTCGATGCCTCGTGAAAGTCACATGTAACATGTCCTACATGACCTTGTCATCGTCATGACAACATATGTTTCATTTTTGTCACTTTAATATCCTAAAGTAAATTTAACAACAGACCTTTCTAGTTTCTGAAAATAATCTAATTATTGTATGATTTTCATTCAACATACTTGCACGCGTTTTGTCTAGTCATATTTCTCTTGTTAATTAAAGATTGTGACATCGTCGAATCATCTCCTTTCAATATGTATAATGCATTGAGGTTGTTGAGCATCCATCTTTTGTTGAAGGACCAACGTATCAATTATATATGTCTACATCGAGTCGGATCGATTATCTAAGCACATGATAAGATAAAAACCTAACATCTTACATACCAAGCTACAAGCCTCGTGCTGATATAAAAACAAAAAGAACCCTAAACCCTAAAACCTTACAAAGAAAAAGTTGCACGCGTTTTCCTCACTGGTACCAAACAAATCTAGGTGATTAAGATTTTTAGAGTTTACAACTAGCTTGCTAAACCACCCGTGGAGAGATGGTCCATATAATTCTCCATCAATGGAGTAATATTATGGTTTGCTTGTTCACGAGATTATCAAAAAGATGAGACAGTCACAATGGAGAAAAGAGTCAAAAACCACAAAATGCATGTTGCTGAAGATAAACGCTGCAGTGGGACCCCACTTTTATCCGAATCCCCTGACACTAAACTCGAACAGAATGCAGCAGCTGTGTAGGGGGCATCCCCTGAATCGCTCTCCGAGCAGAAAATTATTGAATAAAGGTACTCTCTAATACGTGAGGTAGCATGCATACATACATATACATACATACATACATACATATATATATATATATATGTATATATATGCAGTAGTCTTGCTCAGAATAAATAAGGACATTGCAATCATGATCAACAGCAAGCAATTAAGTTCATGGACCATGCCCTTCATGTGTGGTGACTGGTCTCACTGTTCGATTTTTACTTGAAGTGGTAAATATCGACAACAGTAAAACACTTTCAGAAAATGACGTACAAATATAAATCAGGCGAAAGTTGATAAAGGTCATTTGGAATTTTCACTTTCTTGTCATTTGTGATGTTTATTATTTCCTTAAAATTGGAAACCAACAAGGAAACCTGAAAGCTCTGTTGTAAGGTCATCTCCAACCGACCGGCTAAAGGGTCATAGATCAAAATATAACTCGTTTTGGCATGAAAAATAGTCTCCAACCGAAGGCTAGACCAAAAGGCTTGCAGGCCCTACTCGGCCATATTACAGCCAGCCCGTTTGTAGCAGCCCAAATCCATGCAACAGTAACCATGATGTCAACATGACACAAACTAGCAACGGCTAGTTGACGTCAGGTTACCGTTGGAATTTGAATTTTTTTAGACAATTTTTTTTTTCCTATACCATTTCTTACATCATTTTCACCATTTCACCATTCCATAACCAATTACATCTCGACATGTGGCTAAAAAATTAATTCAATTCCATAACCATTGCTACACCATTTCTCACATCTGAAAACCTTATTTTAATATAGTAGTTTAATTCAATTAACTAAATTAATTCAATTAAAATAATAAATTATTGAGGGGGCTAAAAATAGCCCCCTTTGGTTGGAGATGGATTTTTTTGTCAAACAAGCTATGTTTTGGCCTATGACCCTTTGACCCCCTTGGTTGGAAATGGTATATAAATATGGTCTGACACTGTTCATTAAAAAATAATTTCTTACGGGATTATAATCTGAACGGAGGCTAAACATGGTCCTTTGATCCCTCTTCGGTTGAAGATGACCTAACACTTTTGTTTTTAGGTTTTAGCTATTCTTCTTTAGCTAGAGACCGTGGCCATTTTGAAGTTTACAAAAGCACTTCTTGAAGCGCGTACTTATTCTAAAAAATGCTTCTTGAAGCAAGTACTTGTTAAAAAAAAAAAATCACTTCAAGGGTTTTTTTGACCCAAAAGCACACTAAATATTGTCATAAATACGGTTTTTGTGACCTGAAACCGCTTTTTCATTTTTTGGTTTTGTATTGTTCTTTAGCTAGGAGGAGGAAAAAGGAGAAATGAAGAAAAATACGTCACAAATCAAAAGTTAATTTTGTAGTTCTTTGGCTGTTTTTCTTTTAGACCCCTTTTGGTCCATATACATCTCTTTCTACCTTATTATTTCTCTCATACATCTCCTTTTTCTCTTTTTCTATAACAAAACACAAAACGTGAAAGTGTAATCAAACAAATCTTAAACGACAATTATTCAATCACAAATTGATTTGTAAATGTCTGATTTGTTTATCGGTAGACCAACTTTGATCCGCATTTATTTTTTATTGCCAAGAAACTTCTTGTCATGTGTTACATCAATTAATATCAATTTGTAATGAAAAGGTTGTGACATTTTGTTGGTATATGTACCATTACCCGAAGGATAGTACTTGGCTCAGGTTATATGTACCATTACCGATAGTACTTGGCTCAGGTTATATGTACCATTACCGATAGTACTTGGCTCAAGTTATATAGATTCTGATTCTCTTCCTTCTCTTTTCATCTTCTTCTATCTCCTCTTTTCACATTTTTTATTTTGTCTTTATCTTTTTATAAAAAAAATTAATATAAGATGTTGACGTGGCTTAACCGTGACCATTCAAATAAGAGAGAAGGGAAGGAAAGAGAAAAAAAAAAGGAGAGAATCTTAGTCCAAGTTATATGTACCATTACCCTAAGGATGGTACTTGGTTCGAGTTATACATGACCTCATAAGCGCCTCAGAACTGACCTAAGTATTTTCCTTACTCAAGCCTAAAATACACCTAATAGAAACAATTATATAGTCTATATTCTGTTGAACCGTGTTTTGACTATGCCGCCTAAAACCTTCCCTTTAAATTGTCTTCTCTACCTCTGATTTTTTACGCTCCTCTCTGCGCCTATCCTCTTGTTTTGCCTCTCAGAAGATCAGCAAGAAAACCTCTCTCTCTCTCTCTCTCTCTCTCTCTCTCTCTCAAAATCCTCAAAATACTTGCTACATGGACTCACCATGTTACAGCTTCCTCAAGCAGAACAACATTGTCTACCTCAAAATTTTCTTGATTTTGTTAATCATGGGGTGCATACCGGATAGAACAACCAACCTTTGTTCCAACCAACTCATTGCCACACCAGTCACTCCAACTCACTTACATGTTACTTCATCTTTAGAAACACTAAGCCTGGACGGCTACTTTAGTTTCAACAACAACAATCACGCAGCAAAGGACTTTGGCAATACATACCAGTTCCTCCCACTAGCAGTCCTATATCCGAAATCAGTTTCCGATATCTCCTCAACGGTGAAACTTATTTTCAACATGGGTTCTGCTTCGGAGCTTACTGTTGCCGCCAGAGGCCACGGCCACTCCCTTCAAGGCCAAGCACAAGCTCATAGAGGTGTAGTCATCAACATGGAATCGCTCAAGGGATCGCAAATGCAGGTTCACACTGGAGAGCAACCTTATGTGGATGTTTCAGGTGGTGAGCTGTGGATAAATATTCTGCATGAGACTCTCAAACTTGGGTTGGCACCGAAATCTTGGACCGATTACCTTCATCTCACTGTCGGTGGAACTTTATCGTACGCCGGCATCAGCGGTCAGGCCTTCCGGCATGGTCCCCAGATCAATAACGTTTACCAGCTGCAGGTTGTCACAGGTATGTCAAACAAAACCACTTTAACCCTCCCGAGCATGAAATGGCAGCACAACAAAACACGTAGCACTCATCACTCATCGTTTCGGAGAAAGGAAAAGGGCATTTTTGTGATTTAACCTCTTATTTTGTTGGCAGTAAAGTAGTCATACATTGTGGCCTTACATTAAACTTAGAGGAAAACAAGGGGAAAAATGAGGAATGAAGAAGAATGAATAAATTTAGTGGGAAAGATCCGGAAAAAATGCATAAGTAACGACATAAAAAATGAAAATTAAAAACTGATTTTAAGTTGTTCTCATTTTCAAAATTTTCTTTTCATTCTTTCTTTACGTCTTCTACATCTCTCCCACCAACCTTCTTCACCTCTATTTTTTCCTAAAAATTCTCCGGTCCTTATCTCAAACACAAAAGGTGAACCAAAAATAAAAACAAAATTATTATCAAACAAAACCTTAGAAAAAAATGGACCCTTATTAAAAAAATAAAATAAATAAAATAAAATAAAACACACTCGTCTGACATTGTAACGAGAGAAGGGCTGAAAAGAAATTACAAAGTTAAGAATCAAGTAGAACATAGCAAATATGAGTAGCTCTTGAAGTGTTAGTGTGTTTTATCTAGTATACTAAAATGTTTTCATTTATAACTTTATACTTAATTGCAACAATTCGAATTTACCTCGGCCAAAAAAATGTGCGAATACTATAATTTGAAGTTTTGATTGAAGGAAAAGGAGAAGTAATTACCTGCTCAAAGAGCAAAAATCCAGACCTTTTCTATGGTGTTCTTGGAGGGCTAGGCCAGTTTGGCATAATTACACAGGCTAGAATTTCTCTTGAACCAGCACCGAAGATGGTAATATACAACCACTTTAATTATATTGTTGATTTATAAGGGTTCTATTATTGGCACTCTAAAAAATTCATTCTGCACTTCTCTCTAAGTGTTGTACATAATTGGAGTGCCGGAGGACATTTTTAGAACGCTAACAAGAACCCCTAGTTATAATTATTTTATTTACACATTCTAATCATGTAGTTTATTTATTAACAGGTGAAATGGATTAGAGTTTTATACTTAGATTTCTCATCATTTTCCAAAGACCAAGAGTATCTCATAGCATCTGAAAATTCATTCGATTATATCGAAGGATTTGTAATACTTAACAGAACAGGTCTTCTCAATAACTGGAGATCTTCTTTCAATCCTAAAGATCCAATGCAAGCCAGCCAATTCAATTCGGATGGAAAAACACTTTACTGCCTAGAAATGGCCAAATATTTTAACCCCGACGTAACGAATGTCATAGATCAGGTGAGACATTCACAGAAACGAACAATGTATTTCGTATTGCTCCGATGATGGAAAACACAACATTTACATGGTAACCTAGTCATTGAAAATTTTCATGTTTGCAGATAACTGAAAGCTTACTGTTAAAATTGCACTATATCCCATCCACCCTCTTCATGTCCGAAGTTTCGTTTGTCGAATTCCTAGATAGAGTGCATTTGTCGGAGCTAAAACTCCGAGCGAAAGGACTATGGGAAGTTCCCCACCCGTGGATGAACCTACTCATTCCGAAAAACAGAATACACGAGTTTGCAGATGAGGTCTTTGGTAACATTCTCACAAACAATATCAATGGTCCTATCCTTATGTACCCAGTCAACAAAACCAAGTAACTATTCTACATTTTTATGAAATTTTCTTTAAAATTCTCAATTCCATATTTCTCAGGTTTAAACCAATTATTGTATTGCAGGTGGAACAACAACACATCTTTGGTAACCCCAGATGAAGATGTATTCTACCTAGTGGCATTGCTATCATCTGCAGTGCCATCTTCCAAAGGAACAGACGGCCTAGAATACATTCTAACACAAAATAAAAGAATACTAGAATACAGCGCTAGAGCCGACCTTGGTATCAAGCAATATCTTCCTCATTACAGAACCCAAGGAGAGTGGCGAGCTCACTTCGGCCCTCGATGGAAAGCTTTTGCAAGAAGGAAGTCTTCTTATGATCCACTGGCAATCCTTGCTCCCGGGCAGATGATGTTCAAAAAGGGAATACCAATATTATAACAATGGTATTAAAATGAACAAGCTATACCCAGTAATTGCCTCACAGAGCCAGAGACGATCGATAATGTCCAAAACTGTAGTCTTCTTAGATTTTCAGTTCTATAGTGAGCATTGTTCTAAAAATTTCTGTCTAGCGTTGTGGCCCCTAGGTGCTAGGCGACTGGCTACCGTCCTGAGTAATCCCTAAGCTTTTGAAAATTAAAAAATGGCGCCTAAACCTATCTAGAAGCCCGCTTGAGTTGTGACTCTCACTTAGACAAAAAAATAAATAACTTTATTTTGCATTTTATTTTTGCAATAAATTGTAAGAGACTAGTTGAATATTTGGATGAACATTCTTGTTCCTCATATTTCAATATATCTAATATTTTATAATTTATAGTCATTTTATTTTATAATTTTTGTATCCCAATACAATTATGTATACTTCTAAGTATAAGTAAATATTTATTTATATGTTATTATTGAGACCCAAAAATGTCATGAACAAGCCAAGCAAGTCTCGAAGCCCAATTGTCACGAGAGTCCCAAGTCAAGTCCAAATACATGCAAAGGTGCATGATCAAATAAAGAGTATATTCATGATTATGCCATGCTATAGTAATTAAGCCAGATACTTACATAAATCAAGCAATGCCCATACTTAAAAAGGCAAAGTCGGCCCACTGGCCACACACCACGAATTCCAACCAAAACTCTCAAAATTACTAAATTTTACAGGATTGTAGAACAAACCACGAGGAAGAATTTTGATACTTGAGCCGAAGTTCAATTCGGTCAGGAAATACCTGAAATCCAACATGGTTCATCAAAAAACCCTAGAATGGGTGATTGTTAAATCAACGTCACCAGAACTCCGATGCTTTGAACCGTGGATGGGTCTTGCTCATGAGTTTGAGGAGAGTCAAGTAGAGGTGATGCCGAGTGACGGGAAAAGCCAGAAAGGCGGGATCGCAACTGTGAGCTCTGGAGAAGACTACGTTCGTTTGTCATGAAATCGCAACCAAAAGCTGTCAAGTTTGGGTGGGAATGAAAGTTGGGACGACGCTGAGTTATTTGGTGGTGGTGGTTTATCGTGATTCGCCAGAGAAACGCCATGAAAGGCATCGGAATTCGTGGCTGCAGTTGGTTTGGGTCTCGTACGGAAACTGGTTAAGGTGGATATGGTTCCCTTATTCTCTCTTCCCTCATTTTCCTCATTTCCTTCTTTTCCCATTAGGCAACCCCTCTCTCATTTCCTTCATTTCTCTCTCCTCTCTCCATCACAGCCACACACATGACGCCAAGATGGCTGCTCCAGCAAAGCTAAAGCCTTCCAAATTAATGGTCAAATAATTACATTTTCTCGTTTATATCTCATTCGTTATAACTTCGTTTGGCAAGCAAGTTTCACCTATGTGCTCGTGGGATCAAGCTCTATCCAAATATGCCAAGAAATACAACGAAACATATAAGGATAAAATACGTTCTCGTATAATTATGTTTAGCTAGCTAGGGCCATTTTCGTCTTTTTCACTTATCCAACATATAAATGTGGCGTAGCTCCGAATACGACTACCAAACACTTACTCATAAAATATGGGAATGGGATTTCATATTTCCCACATTTAAACTTCATAATCGCCAATTAATTTGAATTTCATAACTAAATCACATATTTAAAAATAATTAGGGTAGTACATTGGGGCCCCAAAGATCCAAGCCCATAATCTTTGAAGTCCAAGCAGGCAGACATTAAGAGAGAACTAGTCTATTTTACCTCTTTCCCTAGCAAACTAACCAGCTCAGTTAAGACTAAACTGGATTCCAGCTCTAAGTTCACGTGAAAGCCCATCAGAACAGACATTTAATGCTGACTTTCCTTTCCTAGCTCACGTAGCTGTTCAATGCGTGAAAGCCATGAGGTGTGCTACCAAAAGTAGTGTATGTGGAAAGCTGACCCGGGAAAGCCGCACCTTAGGAAAAAGACACGATGCAGGTTTTAGAGCCTAGCCTTTTTACACCAAAATAGGGTGTAGCAGAAGAACTAGGGAGAAAGGGGAGAAAGAAACAAGTCATAACTAGAGATTCTTTGGGAATGAATCAGTCAACTACAAATATAGGTTAAGAACTTTACAAAGAAGATCCCCTAATTCCCCAGCATAACAAAGAGAACCAAAGAAACCCAGAAGGCAGCATTCTACAATCTTAGTATTTTCCATAACCTCCCTGCGTATTCCAACCACCGTAAACTTTGCTGCCGTCCTAAGAAACCTAAATTATCCAACAGGAACACCATACAATCACCCAATCTCTCTCTTTCATGCAAAACTGATGAATTTCTAGCTTCCAAACCACACTTTCTTGATTAGGTCATTATTTACCTAATTGTGCTATCTTCGAGTCATTGATCCAACTGAGATATTTCCTAAGACGTAATAATTTTTTCAAGATATTCCAAGACTTGGTACGAATGTGAACCAAGGAAGACAATAGGACGTTCTTAAAGCCCAAGTCCACTTCGACCTAAAAGTCCCCCAATAATTATATAATAAAATTAATTAAAATTAAAATAAAATTAAAAAATCGTTTAGACACCCACCTAGACGCCTAAGAGCTAAGGACCTTACCCGCCACCCAACTATTACCTAACGTCTTTTAGAACCTTGATAGTAAGCAACATAGAGCCCCTTTAAGTTGTCCAATAATTTTTTTTTCTAAGTCATAAGCATCAAATATACAGTCATTGCATGTTGTCTATAAAACAATAGTCTTCAGCCCAATAAATCGTGTTCTTGGCATACTATGAAGAAAGTTGCCAGTTTTAGTTTCTCAGTTGGTTTCACATCCAACAAAATATCAAAGAATTCAAAAAAGTAAAACGATGGAAATCTCGAATTGGAATACACTGAAATTTATGCAACATGTTCAGCAAGACATTAGTCATTTAGTAGTACAAGAAAAAAGATGCAAAATGTCAAGTGTAACCAACTTGCATGCACATAGCAATGTTGAAGGATAAGCTTGCTGACATCTCAATGTTTGTATTTTGTCATTGTAATGTACAGTGTAGTGTGAAATCAAAGCTGACTCGTGTGGCTTGTGCAGAGCTCTAAAGGTCACTTTGTCTTTTTGTAAACACACACACATTCCGTGTGCATCAAAATTGAATCCAAGGGAATCAGAAGAGAAGCAACACCATCTGTTTTTCTTTTGCATTCATCATCATTCTCTCTTCTTAGAATCATACAATCCATCATTCAAATCTAGATTAACATGGCCTCCAAGCTTGACTTGAATTGCATCAAGGGGCGTGAACTGCGAATGATTCTTTCTGAGTTTTCAACGAAGAACTCAAACAATTCAAAATCGAGATGGCTGGATCTAGAGCTAGGCTTTGAGCTATGATCTTCACCCAAGTTAACTACGATTTCTAGTGTATCAGAGTGAAGACGATTTTCAAATCTCATAACTTTTGGATATTTATGTATGAAAGCTATGAACTTCCCTTAGATTCTGATGAAGAACTTACAGAGAAGCAACAAATTATTGCTCAGGATCTGATTGCTCATGATGCTAGAGCTTTAGGATCGATAGAAAGTGTAGTATCAGATGAGATTTATCCTCGGATTGCAAATCATGAAATAGCCTAGGTAGCTTGTGATACATTGAAGTAAAAGTATAGAGGAGATTCCTAAGTCTGAATAGTGAAACTTCAAGGCATTCGATGAGACTTTGAATATGCTCAAATAAAAAATGATGAATCATTTTCTACTTATTTGACTAGATTATTTGGCTTATTTAACCAAATGAAGATGTATGCTTAAGAATTGTCCAGTAAGAGAATTGTTGAAAGACTATTGATAGTCTTACTCTTACTTTTGACAAGATTGCATCTGTGATTGAGAGAAATAAGAATATGAGTGAAAACGACCCTGCTGAGGTAGCTGCTATACTCAAAGAATTTGAACAGAGACTAATTAGACATGCTGATGATGGAGATGTGACTGAGAGAGCATTTTTAGCAAAACTAAGTATGCAGTTTATGAATAGCTCACAGGCTAGCAATTCCAAGAATAAGAAGCCTTGGAAGAATAAGAAGAGAAAAAGATTTGTGAAATCAAAAGAGAATACAAAGGAAAGTTGTAAGACTTGTGGAAATCTTCACTATGGTGAATGTTGGTCACATTGCCAAGAGTTGCAGGAGTAAAGTGGTTCAGCAAGTCCACTATGCAAAGCAAGTTGAGTCGGAAACTTTAATGTTCTTTGCTTATAATTCTGCAATTATGGTCAAAAAAAAAAAATGAGCATGTATGGAACTAGGTACATTAAGAAATGAATGTTGGTTCCTGATCTAGATGAAAACTTACTCAGTATTGGTCAACTGATCCAACATTGATATTTCTTGTTGTTTAGAGATGAGATGGTGACCATCTTTAAAGATAGGCAACTTGATTATCATATTGTCACAATGCAGATGGTGGCCATCAGTGGGTACAAAAGTTGTGATTGAAGAAAATGTATTGGATTGGCATAGAAGAATATAACACTTGAACTTCCATAGTTTGCAGTTGCTTGGAGAGAAATAAATGTTATATGTGCTTCCAAGACTAAAAAAAAGTGGTGGAGTTTATGCAGCATGTGCTGCAGGAAACAACACAGAGATACCTTCAGTAGAGAACAAGTTCAACCACTGGAACTGACACATTTTGATGTATGTGGATCAAACAGGGTCTACAATTGGAGGCAATATGTATTTCCTCACATTCATAGATGATCACTATAAGAAGCTCAACAAACTACAAAAATGATGACTCTGGTCCACAATTGCATACAAAGTCAATCTGGAAATCAGATACAATACATTGCAAGCTCAACGAACTAACTACTAATAGTTCTAATCAATGCTTGGAGAGAAAAATAACATCGGAGAAAAGCTTGGAGTAGGTATGATAAAAAAGCAAGTACCATGTAGAACTTCATCTTGTTTGGACTCTACGATGGATCAAATCTTACTTCTATTTTAATACTTGAAACCTAATAAAAGAATGGTTATGAAAGACTCCAATGCACAAAATGCACAAGTATACACTCGCCTTAATGTTTAGAAAAAATGAGTACTAGCTTAAACATGGAACAAAATAAACAATGTTCTCATATTCTAGTGAAACCATTTCTTGCACAAGATATGGTCACGCTTCAGCTACAAGCACATGAAAAGTAATCAACACCATTTTGAAGTCACGATTGTAGTTTTTATGCCAAACAAAGCAGCTATCCTTTTTATGTGGATTACTAATCCAACCAGCACCATAGCATTTTAAGCCAGCAAGAGTGGTGCAAGCACATACATCTGGCTATGTCTCGCTTTGCTAAACAACATTATTTTCTTTGCCTTTACCTCAAAATCTCGGTGTTAGGTATCTATTAGCGGCCCATCCAACTATTTCAAACAACTTTGGACTATTTCAACATAGGGGTTAGGGTCAAGGCTTGGAAATAAAAATCAAAATACATTGGAGGGCAGCAACTATTACCCGTCAACTACCTTGAAGTACCATTTTCATAAGGGTCTTATAACCTTAATACTTGAGCACAACTAATTTCAACAATACAACCACAAAGTACCATATCAGCATGTGGTGTAGTGCTCAACTTATTCGGTAACATCTAAAAACAATTTGTGATGACAAGGTAATTATTCAGTCATTGCATTACACGAGGAAACAATGTCCATGTGTATTTTGGAGAATCATGCGGAGTTACATATCTCGAGAAAAATAAGTTCTCAGTTGAGTAATCTACAATAACATATTATCAAGGCTGACATACATTCTAGTCAAGGGGACATAACATGCATCCACAATATAATGAAGTGTGATAGAACGAAATTATAAAATCCCTCAAAAACAATATGCATAAAGCATGAATTAGTATATCATTTAGTGCAAGAAGGGAGATAACAACCGGTTTAAAATTTTGTTTACATATAGAAACCAGAGGTTCACTGAAAAGAAGAGTGACAAATATAACAGGAGATGGACAAGTAGCCAACCTGGGCAACACCAAAAAACACAAAACAAAAACTACATTCAATATGATGTCTCTGACATTTTGGGCCTATGTGCGAATTTAATAAAAAGACCCCTTATTTAAAAGAAATAATTTGTTTGGACTATATATTCATACAAAATTCAATAGTAACATATTACTTTGAAGAGTTTTACGGATTGAAATAGAGATATAAAAATAAGTTTATGTTTGTAGAAGAAAGTAATACACAAATTAGTTTTTTATTGCTAGAGAAAAATAGAAGAAAGTAATACAAAAAAAAAAATTCTTGCAAGAAAAAAGTGAAAAATTAATATATTAAGTATAGGCTATGAGTGCCCTCTGAAACTTTTTTATTTTTATTTTCGGTCAAAAACTTTTTTATTAGAAAATTTATACTCATATATAATATTTATAAGGATGAAATTTTTTGGGGGACCTCTGAAATTCAGGGCCTTGTTCCACTGCACATTTTGCAAACCCCAACCAACGCCACCTCTGCAATATAGAGCTCCTATCCAATCAAATGAATCACACCATCCTTAAGGTTACGGTTATGTTCCTGAAGAAGTGCCTTTGTTTTTTGGTTTGAAAGAGTACTATTTTTATATTCTTTCTGTCAAAGAAAAGGCAATCATCAAAATTTTCAAGCACTTTATTTTTGAACTCCAGTGAGCAACAAATTTGAAGTTTGATAAATCCTAAGCAACACACATATGTTATGGTAATTTGCACAAACCCTAAACCTTAAATTAATGGGAATTTTAACGAAAAGCTCCCGGTACTGTTTGCTTTAACGAAAAACCACATTTTTACACTAAAAAGTCAATCCTGGTACTATTCACTTTATCATTTATTTTGTCCTTATCGTTAAAACTCAAAAATTTTAAACCCTTTTCATTATTTTTCCTTAAATTAATTTCTCAACTTGGGATGAGAAATACAGAACCCCTATTATAATTAAAATCGCTTAAATCTTGACATTTTTTTTTCCAATTTTTATGCTTTTTACCCTAATTCTCTTACAACCTGCATCCTGTAAAAGCCAGATGAGGTAACTCACAATCAAGGTATAAAATATCGATGATATCGGAAATATCGGTGGTCCAAAAACACGGAAATATCGATGGAAATATCGGGATATTATCGATATCGATAAAAATTGAATAAAAACCACGGAAATTGTAAGAAAACCTTGGAAATTTTTATTGAAACTTTGCAGGATGTTTAT
>JADOBS010302832.1:0-15489 GCA_015708375.1 Cydonia oblonga | reverse complement strand
ATGATATATATATATATATATATATATATATATATATATATATATTCAAATTCAATTTAATTCAAAAGAAGATTCAAATTCAATTCACCAAAAGATTTGAAATTGGAACAAAATAGAGGTCAAGATTCAAGAACCTAACAATGCAACATCCCACATCGACCAACGGAGAGTGGGTGATGTGCCTTATATGTACATGCCCACCTTCATATAGCGCTCGGCCTTTTGGGAGCTCACTGGCATCGGATTCCGTAGGAACTCTAAAGTTAAGCGAGTTTGAGTGAGAGCAATCCCATAATGGGTGACCCACTAGGAAGTTCTCGTGTGAGTTCCCAAAAACAAAACCGTGATGGCATGGTCGGGGCCCAAAGTGGACAATATCATGCTATGGTGGATTCATGCTTGGGATGTGGTGGGGGCCCAGGCCAGGATATGACAATTTGGTATCAGAGCAAATCTCTGGTTGGAAGTGTGCCGACGAGGACGTCGGGCCCCTAAAGGGGGGTGATTTGTAAGATCCCACATCGCCCAGGAGTGAGGATTCTGTAAGCCTTATATGTATATTCTCATCTCTACCTAGCACACATACCATTCTCGGCTTCACATCAGATTCCGTAGGAACTCTGAAGTTAAGCGAGTTTGCATGAAAGCAATCCCAGAATGGGTGACTCATTGGGAAGTTCTCGTGTGAGTTCCTAGAAACAAAACCGTGAGGGCGTGGTCGGGGTCCAAAGTGGACAATATCGTGCTATGGTGGAGTCATGCCCGGGATGTGGTGAGGGCCCAGGCCGGGATGTGACAATTTGGAATCAAAGCAAATCTCTGGCCGGAAGTGTGTCGATGAGGACGTCGGGCCCCTAAGGGGGGTGATTTGTAAGATCTCACATCGCCCAGGGGTGAGGATTCTGTAAGCCTTATATGTATATTCTCATCTCTACCTAGCACATATACCATTCTCGGCTTCGCCGTAGCACGAAATTGTCCGTTTTGGGCCCTGGCCACGCCTTCATGGTTTTTGTTTCTGGGAACTCACGAGAGCAGAACTTCCCAGTGGGTCACCCATCTTGGGAATGCTTTCGCCTCTTTCTCGCTTAACTTCAGAGTTCTTATGGAATCCGAAGCCAGTGAGCACCCAAAAGGCATCGTGCTAAATGGAGGTTGGCATGTACATATAAGGCACATCACCCACTCTCCGTTTGTCGATGTGGGATGTTATAATCCACCCCCTTAGGGGCCCGATGTCCTCGTCGGCACACTTCCGGCCAAAGATTGGCTCTGATACCAAATTGTCACATCCCGGCCCAGGCCCCCACCACAACCCGGGCTCGGCTCCACTGTAGCAAGATATTGTCTGCTTTGGGCCCCGACCACGCTCTCACGGTTTTGTTTCTGGGAACTCACAATAAAACTTCCTAGTGGGTCACCCATCATGGGAATGCTCTGGCCAATTCTAGCTTAACTTCGGATTTCCTACGGAACCCGAAACCAGTGAGATTCCAAAAGACCTCGTGCTAGGTAGAGATGAGAATATACATATAAGGCTTACAGGATCACAAAAGACCTCATGCTAGGAGGAGAAGGTGGTGATGTGGTTAGTAATGGTGGTCGTACCTCGTAAGTTGCCATAGAGAGAGACAGAGACGGAGAATTGGCGATGGCTATTGTCGAAGATGAGATGAAGGTTTTTTGTCTGAGATGAGACTGGGTGAGGAAAAAATCCAATAGAATGGTGGAGAGTGGAGGTGTGAATAATCCCACGCTAGAAACGGTTTAAGTCGGGGACCCGTTCCTCTTAATATTTGGATTCGCCCCGCCCCGCCTTGTTTCTTCTTCAAAATATTTAGACTCGCCCCGACTGGAGGGTTCACTTAGACTCCGAATCGAGTTGTGCTGGCTGACACCTGGAGGGTGACGAAGCCATAAAGTGTAGTGTAGTGGAAAAAGGAATGTTAATAAATTTAAACATAAAAGTGCCTAAACAAAAAAGTGCGCAGGTGAGCGGGATTGCACCCATTTCACACGTGATGGTAGAGTATAAGAACAGTATAATAATTAAGGTGAGAGTTATACCACTGAAGATAACCATCTCCTAAGATTTGCCAGAATCCTCGTTTAGACGTAAGCACAACTACTAAACCTTGAGGGGTGAAAAACAAAGTTGAGTGGGTCAGCAAAACAAACTTTTGTAAAAACCTTTATTTTCGAATATACTAAACCCTCGTTGTAAAATAAGTATAGTTTCCATAAAACATACTACATAAGTATGTAATAAAAGTACAATAATATGATCATGTGATAATCAAGTAATATCAATTGCTCATCAATCTATACTATCACATAAGTCGAAGTCACCTAGTGTGACCTGTACGACAAGCTAAGTGTAATAATAAACGCTCTAGTGCTACAACCACTTGAGGCTTGCATTAAGCGCAGTCACCTACAAGTCGAAGTCGCCTAATGTGATAGGTGCGACAGGCTAGCACCTACTTGGATCCAAGACGAGCATACGATGCGGGATGTGAACATACACGTGAAGGCTGGCCTTGGCCCCGGCCGAGAGCACTAACACCTGGGTGTAGTAATGATGAGCTAACTAAACGAATATATGTATGCCACACAATTTACATCAATATACTAAACTCACCTGAATTTACCTACGCGTCCTGTAGAATCATTTTAGTATTCTACCACAGTACCATAATTATAAGCAGGTAAGTATACGTATGAACATGCCATAGCCATTTTATAATTCCAACACAAGGCACATTTACCAAATTAAACTAAAATTTGCATAATGGGAGTAAATCATTTAACTGCATTTGTGGAAACTATAAGCTATATATAAACTGCCCACTCATAGATACGCGGCCAAAAGAAGCCTCCGAGCATTGGTTGACCCCGTACGTCCTCGGAATACACTTCCCCTAAATGTGAAATTACTAATTTAATTAGTTTAATAACACATATACGGGAACTTAAATAAAACCTTCGTAGATTGCTCAAACATAAGGTTAGAATATACAAAATTGATCTACTCGACGTCACAGACTCATACACGTCGACCACACGTCAGCCGGAGGCCGAACGCGACACCACGCGCTACACGCGCCGATGACACATCGGGGACCACGCGCGCCCAACGCGACTGCGAGTGCATACGTACTCGCCTTCATCGCGAGTTCCTGCAGGTTTTGGTTCAACTTCCCGAGCTCCTAATGAGCTCAATTCTCAACCAAAAATAATTCTACAAAGACAAATTTAAAGCTAGGAATGTAATGAATCGATCTATATTCACAGAAAGTTCAAATGTGGTTCGTGTTGTCCAGAAATTTGGTATAAAAGTGGCCAAATGGCCACGGTTGACTTTTCTCAGAAACCTGGGAATTTCTTCCTAACTTTCAGAGTTGATTTCTAACTTGATAGTTACCCAAACTCAGTGATTCAAAAGCCATTTTGAAGTTAGGAATATAGAGAACAAGTCTATACCTATTAGGAGTCCAGTCGTGGTCGAGGTTGACCGAAAAAAATGAGCTGAAAGTGACCAAATGGTCATGGTTCCTTTGCTGGAAAACTGAGCAATCTCCCATCCTCGAGATTTCTGTGCTAAAACATTCGTTCAAAACATGTACACAAGATTAATATCAACCTATAGGAACGAAATGAAAGTTTTTAGGATTTCTCGGGGCTTACCTAAGCCGTGAACGGTGAGAACTCGTCAGAATAGCTCGGGAACCATGGTGGTTCCAAAGTGCAAGGAAGGAGAAATAAGAAGGGACCTCTGCCAGGTCTGGTTTCTAGAATGAGGGCTCTCGAAGGTGATGAGGCCACCAGAGAATGAACCACACGGTAAAGGTGGTTCGATGTGCTTGTGTGTATGTATGTATGTTGTAGAGAAGAAGATAGAGCTTTCGTGGAGAAAGAGGGAAGAGAGAGAGAGAGAGAGAGAGGTTGAGTGTTATGATTAGGTGCAAGGTTGAGGGAAAAGTTGTGATTGGTGGTGAATGGATGAGAGGGATTTGAGGAAAAGATGAAATTTGATTGGTTGAGTGCAGGGAGACACGGATCCCCTTTTTAAGGAATGGGATTGGATTTTCAGATTTTGTACAATTTTCAATGTACAAAATCTGTCTCTTTATGGTGTTCCAAGCACTGATAAATTTGTACGCGCGTGTACAAAATACCCGTAACTAACGTACTTTAACGGAGCATAACTTTTCGTTACATATCTGATTCGAGTCCAACACGCGCTCACTTGTTCGTAGGGATGAGTACTAATTTAATATAAAACTGAAAGCCGAAAACCACGTCCACGTCAGATTCCACTTTTGTCCAAAAAGGGTAAAATCAATTCACACCAATGGAAAAGAAATTACAATGAAAAATAGGGACGGGTCGTCACAGTCTACCCCCCTAAAAACAAATTTCATCCCCGAAATTTAAAATCATTTGTTACACAAAACTCAAAGATAGGAAAGAATAAAATATATGTACTAACGAAGAAATCAAGTCAAAATGGTTGTACAAAAAGGGAAAATGCTGCTCTGTCACAATTCACAATGCATTATTCCTTTTTCATGCCTCCAATTCATACTTTTCTTCTTCTTTGGTACAATACTATAATATAATAGTTTTCTCAAAAAACAAAACATCAAAAATATTTATATGTACTAATGTCCCATCAAAAATACATATATAACAACATAAAGTTAGAGTAGTTGTACTAACACTTACAACTGAAAATAGCATTTTCAAGTATGCAACCGCAAGTTGCGTACTCCGAAAGTAAGTACATAATATCCTTGGGTTGAGCTGAAGTAATAAATAGGTAAAATACAACAAACACGTAAGTAAGTACTAACGTAAAAAGAATTTACATATTTACTCGCTTAACTAATCCAACGAATAAGTTTTTGATATTTACGGTCTGCAGCCCACGATATCGACAACTCACTGTTGTCATGATAAGCAAGTAACAAATTCCCGAGGGTGCAATATTACCATCATGCCCCAATTGGGAATTACACAAACAATGTCTGGTCAAGTCTTTACCGTGCTCACGCGCAACTCTACCTTGGTATCAACATCAATAAAACAATTCTATATTGTGAACTCGCACAATTGAACACTTGTTCATAAAATTCCTCTGTCAAACAAGTGCTAAGCAAAGAATCTCCAAACTACGTCTTAAACGTGTCACAACCAAGACCAAAAATTGTAATCGTAGTTACAAGCAGTTCTAACAGAAATAACTGTCTAATACGATCATGCTATCACAAAATAGCAAATAAACAAAACATGACATACAGGTCTAAGTAAATCGTTCAGACTAGTCGTTAGTCGGAGGGTGAAATGTAGCCGATGACAAAACTTACTAAACGTGGGCTTCAAAAAGATTTCCCCGACACTTGGAAAGAAAACACATAACATAGGGAACTATAAATTACACATATCCAGGTGATAATCTGGTCAGGTTTCTGTTTGCCTAAACTTGTATATGAGTCTAGAAGCAGCTTTCTCATAATGTCAACAACGAATCCATTTGAAAACTATACCTTAGGATTCAAGGGAAATGGCTACCATGTTAATAGTAGGCCCAAAAACTCAAACCAAGCAATTAAATAACGAGAAAATCACTTTCCCCAACAAACAGTATCTCTTGGGAGCTGTTGTAGCGTTCAAACCACATCTCCATTTTTGCTTAGTTGCAGATTTCTAGTCAAACAAGTTCAATGTTGGTGGAAAAAAAAGACTAGCAAGTGATCAACCTGAAAATCCCATGAGAGTACACACTTTTTGCGAGAAGTGCAAAGATCGTCCTATTTTCATCTCGACCACGCTGTCGTACCTTTTCTAATTACACCAAACAGATTTGCTAGAAGTGTTTCGAAGTCTGCATACTCACGAACAAAAGATGTGTTGAAACGAACACACATCGTTGAAAAATAACTACTAGAGTACGATGTGATATCAAAGAATTACAGCAAGATGGTCATGCAATCAGCTAACTACCTAAATATGACCTTCACTGTAAGGTTCAGGCATGTTTCCAGTTTACAGTGAGAAACAAACAAGTGAAGGAAGGTGAAGATGCAGAAATAAAAGTCATTGTTTATAAAATTTGATAAGGCTAAAGACATTTTTGTAATTCACAACACTTTGTGAGGATTTTCAAAGTTCTAGAAAAATTCTAACATAGAACCTCTGAGTCAACAGAATGACGTAAATGAAAGATACAAAGCAGCCTGCGCATGCATTCTGTGGCACGATTCGATACCTTAAAGTGATATCCTTGAGCAACCAAAGTTCAATGAGTCCAGAGAATTTCAGAGCAAAGGTTGATCTTCGTACAACGATGAACATGGTGGAGTCTTAATCCATTATACTAAAAATTACAAGGTTAAACAGTTAGTGGACAAAAACACTGGTCAGTTGGGTTACATGCAAGAGGCTAAGTTCATCTCTACTGAAAAGTACGTGGACAAAGAGCTAGGGTTTAGCACCGAGTACCTGAACCAGGTGGAGTTCAAGGAGTCCGTTTATCCAGACAAGATTGGATCTCCCTCAACCAAGTTTAGCTATAACAACAACCAAAATCGCAATTCCTTTTGGGAATTGATGAGAATAAAGCTTGTTACCGAAAAGTTTCCCAAGAAAAGTACTAGTTCAATAACAGTTACTCGAGAGAATGATATAACGTGAAGTGTCGGCGTACTACAAAAGAACTCTCGGTTTCCAAAAGTCTATCGAATAGACCAACAACTCGAAGTATGGCTAACGGTTTTAGTTTTCATCCGATTGAGTTGTTGAAGTCTAGGAATAATTCTAAGGTTCAGCCTTTCGCTTTGGGGATAGATTTAAGGTTCTCAATATAAAGTGTTTAGTCCCTGGTTGAGTAAATTCCTAATTGGTAAACTTGGTAACTAAGTTTCTCAATGACGTCAGAAACGTTCAATATGAAGCAAGGAAAATTGGTGTAATACTAGGAAGTGATTCAATGATATACTTCACTTCACAATTTGGTGATATCCCAAGTAAGATTTTGGAATAGGACGCCAAAGGTATACGTCCTCGAAACGTGCAATACTACTAACCAACTCTACGACATGAACTAAAAGGTCTTCACAGTTTTCTCGAAACTCAAATCACTCTAACAATGAGATAGTGGAAGTGATTGAGAGGTGGCTAGTCGAAGAGGTTTTGGTTACCTAGGTAGGTAATAAGGTAAAAACAACCATGAGTTTACTGTCCTAATACAAAACTTGTGCCTAAGTTGCCACGATCCTAGTTTATTCGACTCAGGTAGCCATTGCAAATTAGTCTATCAGTAGCGCCGCCGTAAGCTAATTACGGTTTAGAGCCCGTTCAGGTAGAAAGCTTTGGGTGATTGGAAAGAAACTCGTCAAGAGAAGTAGTTCATTGATCTTAGGAGGATTTGATTACTGTTTTTTGAATTTCTATTACTTACAGGATATGACAACTCACATTCGCAAGCCTATTCTCACCCAATTGATAAGTATAACAATGAAAGGAAAAATCTGGGAATTGGTATTGGTTGAAAAATTTGAAGGCTAGAAAAAGAACTTGATAACAATCTAATTTGAAAATGGACTTAAACAGGAGTCGATCTTCCTTATGAAGATCCAAAATGATCACTAGTACGTTCGAAGATATTAGTACTATAGGGGACCAAAAGTAATTGTTCCCCAGTTGATCTTCCGTCAATTGCTACCACTTTAGCACCAGCTTGTCGCTTCAGACATGTCTAGAATCTTGACGAAGTAACCTTCGCAGGGGTTTTAAGAGAGGGTAAACTAATAGGTGCTACCAAAGAAATAAAACCATTTTTGGTTTCCTAATTTGCATGGTTGGTAAAACGATTAGTAATCCCTAGTGATACTCAACTCTTGATACCTTAGCCCGACTGCGGGGCTAACAACTCGTTTCTCAAAACGGAACTTTCCCTGGTAGGGAGGTTCGTCGTTTAAAGTCTAGGGGAAATTATCAAAATAATTTTTTCTAAAATGACAACAAGTCATCTAAAGTACCCAAAACGTGAGTGAAAGTTAACACGTTTTTCGTGCTCAATGAGGTGGCAAGATTTAACACTTGGGTTCAAGAACCAAGAATGCTTACATCACGTGTGTGATGAATGCAATACTGCCCAAACTTATGCTCTGATATCAAACTGACACATCTTGACCCGGAGGGTGATGAAGCCATAAAGTGTAGTGTAGTGGAAAAGGAATGTGAATAAATTTAAACCTAAAAGTGCCTAAACAAAAGAGTGCGTGGGTGAGCGGGATTGCACCCATTTCATACGTGCTAGTAGAGCATAAGAACAGTACAATAATTAAGGTGAGGGTTATACCACTGAAGATAACCATCTCCTGAGATTTTCCAGAATCCTCGTTTAGACGTAAGCACAGCTACTAAACCTTGAGGGGTGAAAAATAAAGTTGAGTGGGTCAGCAAAACAAACTTTTGTAAAAATCTTTATTTTCAAATATACTAACCCCTCGCTGTAAAACAAGTATAGTTTCCGTAAAACATACTACGTAAGTATGTAATAAAAGTACAATAGCAATATTACCAGAAATATGCCAAGTCATGATATATCAATTGCCACAGAAATATGATAATGTGATAATCAAGTAATATCAATTGCTCATCAATCTATACTATCACATAAGTCGAAGTCACCTAGTGTGATTTGTACGACATGCTAACTGTAATAATAAACGCTCTAGTGCTACAATTACGTAAAGCTTGCATTAAGCGCAGTCACCTACAAGTCGGAGTCGCCTAATGTGACAGGTGCGACAGGCTATCACCTACTTGGATCTAAGACGAGCATATGATGCGGGAGGTGAACATACACATGATGGCTGGCCTTGGCCCCGGGCGGGAGCACTAACACTTGGGTGTAGTAATGATGAGCTAACTAAACGAATATATGTATGCCACACAATTTACATCAATATACTAAACTCACCTGAATTTACTCGCGAGTCCTGTAGAATCATTTTAGTATTCTACCACAATAATATAATTATAAGCAGGTAAGTATACATATGAACATGTCATAGCCATTTTATAATTCCAACACAAGGCACATTTACCAAATTAAACTAAAATTTGCATAATGGGAGTAAATCATTTAAATGCATTTGTGGAAACTATAAGCTATATATATAAACTGCCCACTCACAGATACACGGCCAAAAGAAGCCTCTGAGCATTGCTTGACCCAGTACATCCTCGGAATACACTTCCCCTAAATGTGAAATTACTAATTTAATTAGTTTAATAACACATATACGGGAACTTAAATAAAACCTCCGTAGATTGCTCAAACATAAGGTTTGAATATACAAAATTGATCTACTCGACGTCACAGACTCATACACGTTAACCACACGCCTGCAGGAGGCCGAACGCACCACCACGCCCTACACGCGCCGATGACACATGGGGGACCACGCGCGCCAACGCGCCTGCAAGTACATACGTACTCGCATTCCTCGCGAGTTCCTGCAGTTTTTTGTTCAACTTCCCGAGCTCCTAATGAGCTCAATTCTCAACCAAAAGCAATTCTACAAAGACCAATTTAAAGCTAGGAATGTAATGAATCGATCTACATTCACAGAAAGTTCAAATGTGGTTCGTGTTATCCAAAAATTTGGTTTAAAAGTGGCCAAATGGCCACGGTCGACTTTTCCCAGAAATCTGGGAATTTCTTCCCAACTTTCAGAGTTGATTTCTAACTCGATAGTTGCCCAAACTCAGTGATGCAAAAGCCTTTTTGAAGTTAGGAATATAGAGAACAAGTCTATACTTATTAGGAGTCTAGTCGTGGTCAAGGTTGACTAGAAAAATGAGCTGAAAGTGACCATTTGCTAGAAAACTGAGCAATCTCCCATCCTCGAGATTTCTGTGCTAAAACGTTCGTTCAAAACATGTACACGAGAATAATATCAACCCATAGGAACGAAATGAAAGTTTTTAGGATTTCCCGGGGCTTACCTAAGATGTGAACGACGAGAACTTGTCGGAATAGCTCAGGAACCATGGTGGTTCCAAAGTGCAGGGAAGGAGAAATGAGGAGGGACCTCTGCCAGGTCTGGTTTCTAGAATGAAGGCTCTCGAGGGTGATGAGGTCACCGGAGAATGAACCACACAGTAAAGATGGTTCGATGTGCCTGTGTGTATATGTGTATGTTGTAGAGAAGAAAATAGAGCTTTCGGGGAGAGAGAGAGGTTGAGTGTTCTGATTGGGTGCAAGGTTGAGGGAAAAACTGTGATTGGTGGTGAATGGATGAGAAGGATTTGAGGAAAATATGAAATTTGATTGGTTGAGTGCAGATAGACACGAATCCCCTTTTTTAAGGAATGGGATTGGATTTTCAGATTTTGTATAATTTTCAATGTACAAAATTTGTCTCTTTATAGTGTTCCAAGCACTGATAAATTTGTATGCGCGTGTACAAAATACCTGTAACTAACCTACTTTAACGGAGCGTAACTTTTAGTTACAGATCCGATTCGAGTCCAACACGCGCTCACGCGTTCGTAGCGATGAGTACTAATTTAATAGAAAACCAGGAAAATAAAACTGAAAGCCGAAAACCACGTCCACATCATATTCCACTTTTGTCCCAAAAGGGTAAAATCGTCAATTCACACCAATGGAAAAGAAATTACAGTGAAAAATAGGGACGGGTCGTCATAGTGGGTCCATAATAATTTGAGCTAGGCTTAAATCCTGCGGGAATCTAGCCCAGAGATATATTTTCTGCCGAGGGCTTATTTTAGCCCAAATGTTGGAGATGGTTTGGGAGGTTTAAAGCTTATATTTTTGGGTTAAATGTCAAAATGGTCCCTGTGTTATAGTCATATGGCAAATTTAGTCCTTGTATTTTCGATTTCGCTAATTTAGTCCTCGTATTTTCGATTTGGCTAATTTAGTCCTCGTATTTGTCTCTGTTAGCCAATTAAGGACATTTCATTCAATCTCTTTCAATTAATCCATCAGAAAAATCATATGACAAATAATTATCTTTTCTCTTTACAGAAAAATGCAAATCAATGGGAAATAACACATTTAAGAAATAATACTTCTAATCTGAAAAATGATTAAGGTTGTGACATAGAAAAGAGATGGAGTAATGTTAGAGAAGAGGTCGGAGAGTTGGGAGGAGAATAATTTTTCTTTTAATTTTTAATTTTATTTCATTTTAAATATTTTAAATCAAATAAATTATAGTTTTATAAATAAGTTTATAATAATGTATTTTTTTTTTTTTTGCATAATTAGATAGAAATGTCCTTAATTGGCTAATGGAGATAAATACAAGAACCAAATTGGTCAAACTGAAAACACATAGACTAAATTGGCCCAATGACTAAAACACATAGATCATTTTAATATTTAAGCTTATATTTTAAATTTTATCATACAGATTGGAGATGGTATTAAGGAGAAAATTGCTCACTGCTTAGCAGTTTATCCATAGTGTTTGTGAGGGTTAGCAGTTTATTCCAGTAAGGGCATTTTTTTTTCTCGCTTTTTTTGTTTTTTTTGTTTTTTTTTTGCATTTGCGCAATACAATTTTTCGTGCAGTTATGTATTTTTACCAGTTTGCCCTTGTTTTATGAATGTTTTGAGCTTTGATTGTGAAGAAAACAAAAGGGCATTTTAGGAGTTTTAGTATGTTTACATATTTGGCCTTCTGGCTTCGTGTGTGTGTACATATATATAGAAAAAACCCTACATCTTCTTAGCAAGTCCGCCGAGAAACCCCTAACCCTAGTTCGTTGTTCCCCAAGACACAGCGGCAACAACTCGGTGAGTAATCTCTCAGATCCGTTTCCAACTTCAGATTCATTCGCATATCCATTTCGTGTAATTTTATCTGTAAATTTCGAGCATCGAACGAGCTGTTTGATTGTTTTCGTAATTTGGATTGATTTATCCGTCTGGGATGCTTTTATTTGATTGCTGGGTTGTGTTTCTGTTTGTTTTCCGAAAAAATGGAGCACTAGGATAGCATTTTAGTATGATTATCCGTGTTTGGTTGCCGGGAAAGGGATCACTTTGGACGAATAACGTTTTGTTTTGTTTGGGTAGCTCATTTTTGTCTCATTATTTAAGGAAATTCGTTGCTTTTTCAGTCTTTGTTTTCTTAAAATGCATGTTTTGATGGAGTCGGGGATTGTTGTGTACATGTTTTCGTTTCTTTGGGTTTCAGCTTGATTTTTCATTGTCACTTGTAAAAAGTTGGAAAATTTGGAATGGGTTTTTTAGTCTTGTATGTTTATGTTATCCGAATGTATTCAGTGTTGTTAAAGTGATATGGGAAAATTGGTTTTACTGTATCATTGTTATTGGTTTGTAATCGGTTGTGGTAGTTTCTTTCTATTGCGCTTTTTATGTATTCATTCATGGTGTTTCTTATTGCCATTACAAGTCCTAAATCTGTGCTTGTATAGTGTTGGAATGTGTTCCGAATTTTTTTAACTTTATTTTTTTTTAAATTTACCATTGCTCTATTGAAGTGAAGTAGAACTCCTAATTTGTTGTCTTCTTTTTATCTGGATACGCTTTGTCTTTGTGCTTGACGTGAATAATTTCTTGAGAAGATATTACCCATTTTCAATGTTCTTCACTTTGTAATGTTGTAGAGATGGGTGAAGAAGTCAAGGTTGTGGTTCCAGAGTCCGTGCTAAAAAAGAGAAAGAGGGAAGAGGAGTGGGCCTTGGCCAAGGAACAGGAGCGTGTTGCTGCCAACAAGAAGAAGGCTGAGAACCGGAAGCTCATTTACAACAGAGCAAAGCAGTATTCTGAGGAGTATGAGCAGCAGGTAAATGTTGTCAATTTTCATGGGGTCATTTTAATTCATATGTTGCGTTTCTGTTTATCGGCCTGATTATTCACTGTTACTGTTAACGTTGTTTTGTTTCCTTTGTGTAGGAGAAAGAGTTGATTCAGTTGAAGCGTGAGGCTAAGTTGAAAGGTGGATTTTATGTTGATCCAGAGGCTAAGCTCTTGTTCATTATTCGTATCCGTGGGTATGTCCTGAGTGTTTAACTAAATTGGAGCAGAAGTCTTAGTGACAAGTGTTCTCTGTCTTATACCTAATCTCTTTAATTTTCAGTATCAACGCCATTGACCCAAAGACCAAGAAGATTTTGCAACTCTTGAGGCTGAGACAGGTAGCACACCTAACCTGTTATTCTAAGGAAAGAAATATTTATCTTTGTATTATGGTCCTGTTAGTTTCTTATTGTATTATTGACAATTGTCCGATGGTTTCACTGCTCAAGTGAAAAAGCTTTCACTTGATCTGCTTGTTGTTTCATTAGATGGCTGATAATATCTTCAAACACAGTAGAGTTTTAATCTAGAATTTCTCACTTTCTTATACTCGTGTATATATTTGCTTGCCTCCGTTCATTGTTGTTGGTGTGCCCATATTGGGTATATGTTTAAGTTTGATTTTGTTTTATCTTCTGAAACAGATCTTCAATGGAGTCTTCCTGAAAGTTAACAAGGCCACCCTCAATATGCTTCACAGGGTTGAGCCATATGTTACTTACGGGTGTGTGACCTTTCTGTTTCCTTTTTTCTTTATTTTTATAGCTGTAAATTTATCTGAAATGTGTGATTAATTTAAGTTCTGCTGGTTTCAGATACCCCAACCTGAAGAGCGTCAAGGAATTGATCTACAAGAGAGGCTACGGGAAGCTAAACAAGCAGAGGATTGCCTTGACCGACAATGCCATTGTTGAGGAGGTTTGTACCTCACTGTTAGTGCTGTATGTAATGGCTTCTCGGCAATTGCTGCACTTTCTAAAATGTGTTATTGTTACAGGCTCTCGGCAAGTTTGGCATTATCTGCACGGAAGATCTTATTCACGAGATCTTGACTGTTGGTCCTCATTTCAAGGAGGCCAATAACTTTCTATGGCCATTTAAGCTGAAGGCACCACTGGGTGGTCTTAAGAAGAAGAGGAACCACTATGTTGAAGGAGGAGATGCCGGAAACCGTGAGAACTACATCAACGAGCTTATCAGGAGAATGAATTAGATAGATGTATGCAGTATTTTCTTTTTCCAGTCATTCGAGTGTTTTCCGTCACTAGAGGGGATCTGATACTTTCTCCTCTATTTAAGTTGAACACAGTTTTTCCTTTTAAGGTTCGAGGCTTGTTTTGTTGTCGGAAAATATATTATTCACTTGTTTTTGAACACGTAATGCTAGAAAGTTTTGTTGCCTTTTATAATATTATGTTTGGATGAGAGAAATAAACTTGGAATTTGGGCAAAAATCAGAATTTATAAATTGACATGCATCAATTTTCTTGTTTGGATTCATAAACATATAAATTTAGAATTTTCGCGTGGAAAGAAACTTGGAATTTGGGATTTTCAATTCCTAAGTTTAAATTCTATTCAAATTGGTGTTATTTTTCAATTTCTATGAATGAAAACTTAAAAATAACAAACAAGAAAATTTGCAAATTCTAAAAAATAAAATCTCATCGTTTTAATTTTGATCATTTTAAAATTTCTTAGTAATTTTAAATTTTTTTATTCAAACATAGTACAAGTGTCGTGCTGTTGATGCTGCCTGCTTGTTTACGTCTGTTTCGACTAAGGTTGAAATTTGGCTTAGAGTTTCATATTGATGTGTTGCGCTCCCTTTTCTTTTCGTTTCGAGATTAAGTTATAAAACAATGGACATGAATTAGATGAAAAGAATGGAGCCTTTAATACATGTGTATATATAATCTCATGAATGGAATGCTACTACTTAGATGCGAGAACCAGAAACATCATATGTTTATACCAATTCCAAACTCCACATATTGAAACACATTCTTGTGAAATTTATACCACCGCTGTGAGTTACTGCTAGCCCAGTTTGAGGCTTAGTTCATTTTTTCACTCTCATAATTGTAGATGATACCGTTTATTAAAAAAAAAAAAGTTTTGGTTACAGTTGTGAATTTAATAAATGTATTTCCTGTGAAGCATGTGGTCATTTATGAATATAGATCTTTTTCGAATCTTCTCATTGGGGATTTCGAAAATCAATTAATACTAACCGTTCATCAAAAATTGTGTGACCATAATATTTTATTTTTTATATTTTTCACGTAAAATAAGGTTGTCACACTCTTGAAGATATAAAAAAGAAAAAAATTACAATTTTTGATGAACGATTGATATTAATTGCTGCAAGATCCCTAGTGAGAAGGTCCCGAGAGATCTAATTCCGTCGTTTACGTCCTGTGCATCTGCCTCTTATTGGTTAGAAATCGGAAATATTTGCAAAGAAAACGATTGCCGGCAACTTCTGTGGTAGTTTTGGCCTTAAGGGAACACTAGTTACGGCTGCTGTCGAGGGATATCAGTAGATGTATGGTTCCTGCAAATTTCTTAAATTAGTCCATGGCCCTTTTTTTTTTTTTTTGGTAAAAGGTTATTTT
>JADOBS010302831.1:0-15487 GCA_015708375.1 Cydonia oblonga | reverse complement strand
TGTGTTTGTGTGGTTTTTTTTTTTTGGTAACTACTTTGCATACATCATCGATGAATTATTACACACTAATAAAACTGTATTATTATGTTATAAAAAAAAAAAAAAAACTGTGTTATAAGCTTAGTTTTGTTGTAAATTTGATAACAACTTTTATGTTTCAATATTTTATTTTTCCGTTATAAAACCGACATTCAATTCAATCTAATTCCACGTCGGGTCGAATAAATTGAAAATTATGCAATCTTAATCTACATTGAATCGGATGAAAATTAAATATATATTTATTTCGATTTCGAATTGATGAACAACAAGAACATTCGTAGTTTACACAAACATCAAAAGGGATTCTCATTTTTTTGTAAAAATGGGGACAAGTTGCAGGGCCCCTTATACTCGAACATCTTCATTCATTGATTATTTTTGGAAAAAAATAATTCAGAAACAATTTACTCATTTGATTGTCATGATGAAATTTTAATGTTACTTAGGATATAATGCTTGTTATTCAATTAGATGCCTCAAAACATTTATAGCTAATATTTTACAAAAATGATATATAAAGTACAACTTAAAAAATAAATAATTTAAATCGTTAAAATTTAATGTGGAACATTTCTCACAATTATTCCTAATTTTTATCAAAAAATAGATATCCCTTTGAATGAATTGGGTAGTGCTGGGTTGATGGAAGTGGAGCCCAAGAATGGCACGTCCACTCACTACAGAAACCCATGTTCTTGACAAGTTGTTTGCCTGAATTATTTCGAGTCTGGTTTTCTAGTTGGATCTATACATATATGTTTCTGGGAGGAAGGTCTTTGAGGGAAGAGAAATTTATTTGATTTAAATGCGGATTAGTTTTAAAGTCCACACAATATTAAATTTTAATGATTTGAACCGTATATTTTTTAAATTGCACCTTTTAAATCATCCTTGTAAAATAGTAGTCAAATAAAAAATATTTGAGACATCTAATTGAGTTTAAAGAAATTGAAGAACATTTTGTTCGATAAGAAACAGTGAAATTTCATTGTAATAATTAAATAGGCAAATAGTTTCGGACTGAATTGAATTTTTGCAAGGATAATTTATGAATCGATACTTACAAAGTAAATGGTTCGGATCGTTGAAATTTCATGTAGAGTGGTTATACAACTAATCCTCATTTTCAAAAAAAAATAAAAATAAAGAGAATCTCTTTCCTTTAGGGGCATGTATATATCTACATATTTATATCGGTAGAGAGAATAGGGACTGCATGCATGAACAGAAGTTTCTTGTGAAAAAGCCAGGGTTCCACCATGAAATTAATTGGCAATACAGAGAGTAACTCCTTATAAGCTCTTACTAGATTTCTCTTTTCATCAACATGAGACTGTTTTACCTTCACATCATCACACGCCCCCTCACAGATGACGGATTTTTAAGCTAAACAAGTAGACAACACAAATTGGGTAATATGAAGCACTTGTGACCGTTGGACTCACACATGGGCTACACCAAGTTTAATACTATGAAAAAAGTTGGAAATTTTATTATAAAAACTAATTGATAATACTGAGAGTAACTCAACTCTTTATAAGTTATTAGATTTTTACGTAAACTGATATAAAACATTTTTTTATTTTCACATCTTCACATGAGGATGACGATGATATGCTAGGCATGCATGCAACGACCCACGAGTGAGAATTGATTGACTCGTCACTAACATTTGATAAGGTTTGTGACTCGAGACCTGGGCTGTTGGGCAGCATGAATTGTTCATCGTCCTATTCTTGTTTATCTGCCGTCTGCCACCCAGCTGATGATCATAATTACCAACCAAACATAAACAGGATTCTTCTATAATTTTAGCTGGGCACCCACGTGAACTCATCTTGACCATTTATACTTCATATGCCATGAATATCAACCCAGCAGGATCCTCTCCGGATCCTTTTGGTGACGAATGAGGATCTATAAATCGTGTCCGTTCATTTTACATCGTGCGTTCAATTTTTATCAGGTACTGTTTGTATTTAATTTTAAATAAAAATATTTAAAATAATTTCTAACCACACGATGTACGATGAACAAATATGATTCATAGATTCCTGAGATCCTCACAAAGAAGGTCCGGCGAAGATCCGGATTCAATATCAACAATCAAAATCAAACGCGTCATGCTTTACAAATATGAGTTTATTCAGGTTGGTTGAAATCTAAATAAATAAATAAAAAAGACAAGCCACATAATTTTTCAATTTGTCACATATTGTTGTTGATGGTTTAAATGTTTTCTTTTTTGGAAAGAGATCATATATAGATCCCTTCCACCTAATCATCCTCATTAAACAATTAAAGTCCTTGAAATTGATCCAACAGCTAAAATTATTATAACTTTTAGAATAGACCCCTGTTTGTAGCCGTTTGATCAAATTTCAAGGGTCCGAATTGTTTGATGATGATGATTAGGTGGAAGGAATCCAGAGAGGATCCCTTTCCTTTTTTTATAACTTTGTTATAGTGAGTTTTTGCACTCATGTTTTCTCTTTAGGCACTCATTGGCATGTAATGAAGAGTTAAGTTTGGTTCAATATTTCCATATGATGATCAAGCACTCTAAAATTCATTTCCAAGTGAATATTTCTGACCGTAGGGCTCAAAATCACAATCGTAAACAATCGTCAATCTATCACGTGTGAGTCTCTGACTAATCGTATTATCTTTATCATATTATATCGTCGGACTTGCATAATTTCCAAGTTGGCTACTTGCTCCTCATTGTTTGCTTCATTGTAGAAAAGGCCATCATAATTGTGTCAACGGCATAGCCCATCGTCTAGCGCGCTACGCTCTTCTTGCTGGTTCAAATTTTAACTGGTTTGATGAACCACCAAACCTCATCTCAGACTGGTTATTTGAAGAGTGTAGGTGCTGCTTGCCCTGTGTTGTGTACTCTTCCTTCGATGGGGGGCGTGCTAAACCTAAATGGCTGCAGATGAATATACTGTCATTCTTACCATTGTGGGGTCCACATGGACTTATTCTACTTGACAAAGTTCATATTTAAACTTACAACGTCCTCTTATAGGAGAGAAACTTCGGTAGGACTGTCTGATTAGGACAACTCTCACATTAAATAAGACCATCGTAAATTTAAGCGGAACCAAACTGCATGAGATTTGATAGGTGCCTACATGAGAAGTATAATTAACTTACATCCCACTCTATCTTCAAATCCTGCGTCCCTGTGCATTTATATTTCATTTGTTTTTCCTTATGGAGTAGGCAAAAATTAAAAGCAAGAGGAAGCCTCTATCTGAAGTACCTTAATGAAAAGAGCCCCAGAGTCCGCAAATACACAACCATAACTCATAGCTATAAGCAACTCCTGGAGAATGACATCTGACCCAACAGAAGAATTGCATATCAGAAGTGAAGCATTTGCAATGCCGAGACGGCACCTTGCAAAGAGCTTTCACATGGATGACAAAGAGGAGGCATCGGAAGATTTTAATGCGCACTATCATATGATGTTATTAATTTACGTATTATAATATGAGTAAACGACATGGTTGATATGTCACATGTCATGAACATAGAACATAGTATTAATAAGTAGATCATCATGTTATTATATGTATGAATTGATAATACTAAGTGACAATATGATAGTCAAACTCATGAAAAACTTCTCAACTTCTTGTGCACGTTGTATGTCATGCGGCAAGTAACCCTAGTCAATCATGAACTATCACGTAAGTGATAAAAACGACATACAACAATGCGTTCGGAAATCGTGGCATCCCTTTCCTCAACAAGAGACCCTATAGTGATACCATATTCTTTAAGCTACACCTTTCCCTCAACGGTAAAGCTCGCCACTGCATTTAGGGTTTTGGTTGGTGCACATTATTCATTTTACAAATCAGAGGTTTCTGAAGTCAGTCGAAGACGACCCGAGTCCCTTTCAAAATTTTGCTTACAATGTACAACACCGTTCCTAGCTAATTATTAATTGACCCAGAAGCTCCTTAACTGACTTTAAAAAATGCACGTCTTTGCCTCAACACGTTCATATAAATATTTAGCATCTTCGTGTTCATGCCTCATTACCTCTTCACGTAAACAATCAAGAAGTTGTGGATCTTGTGGATCAAAAGAGAGAATCAAAATGGCTAGCATCTGCCTCCGGAACAGATTTCTGTGCGCGTTCGTGTTTATTTGCTTCGGGTTTCTTGGCTTAATCACTTCTCCTGCTGAAGCTGCCATCAAGAAATACCAGTTTGATGTGAGTTGTGAGTTGTTCCCATGCATTAACATACAAGAAAGAAAGAACAAAATGAAGAACAAGTAGTACTCCGTTCATGGTTTTTGAATCGATAATATTCTCCGTGGGCTTTTGCAGGTCCAAGTGAAGAACGTGAGGAGATTGTGCCATGCAAAACCGATTGTTACTGTAAATGGAAGGTTTCCGGGACCTACGATCCATGCCCGAGAAGGTGACAGACTTCAAATCAATGTTACAAACCACGCTCAATACAACATGTCCATTCACTGGTAAGAATTAAACTAAACTAACCAAACAAACTAGTTAGTGAGCACAAAAAAAATTGCGCGTTTCTTATCACAACCGTTTTCTCGTAGCAGAAGTATTTACCGGTTTTCCAAAATTATATATGGCATCTCACTGAATTATACATGTTCTTATAGGCATGGATTGAAGCAGTATCGAAACGGTTGGGCAGACGGACCGGCTTATGTGACGCAATGTCCGATCCAGACCGGAAGTAGCTACACTTACGACTTCAACGTGACAGGGCAAAGAGGAACTCTGTGGTGGCATGCACACATTCTTTGGCTAAGGGCTACTGTCTATGGAGCAATTGTGATCATGCCTAAACAGGGAACTCCGTTCCCGTTCGCACTGCCGTACAAGGAAACTGAGATTATTCTCGGCGAATGGTGGAATGTCGATGTCGAAACCTCTGTCAACAAAGCAAACAGCTTGGGGTTGCCACCAAACTCGTCAGATGCTCACACCATCAACGGGAAGCCAGGGCCATTGTTTCCTTGCTCTGAGAAACGTAAGCAAACCCCTTCATCAGTATTGTTCCTACTTTCAAAAACTACGCCGAGAATCGAGGCTAGAAGCCTTAATTCTAAGCTCTCAGTGATGGTTTCACCCCTAAAAACGTTAACTATGTCAATACGTAGGATCGAAGCGTAAGAACATTGACTAGAGGTAAGGCTTTCTCAACCCGAGATAAAAACCTAAAGTCAAAGTTCTATATGATTTTTCATCCTAAAACGTCAAGTTTCCGAGCGCGTCATGTGTTTAAGAAAGATCAATCATCATCATTTACGTAAAGAGTAGGACTGCTAAAAGAAACGCACGACAAAATATTTTAACTCCAAACCCCAAAATTAACGAATTGCTTTAAACACAAGCAACAGTTTCAGCTTCAATATGATCACAACTGCAAAATTTATAATTCCAATTTTGTTGTACTCTCTTCCGTTTAGATACTTTTGCAATGGAGGTTGAGCAAGGGAAGACCTATCTCCTCAGAATCATCAACGCCGCTCTCAACGACGAACTTTTCTTCGCCATTGCTGGACACAATCTGACAGTGGTGGAGGTTGATGCAGTTTACACCAAACCCTTCACTACTCGAGCCATACTAATCACACCAGGCCAGACCACAAACGTTTTGGTCAAAGCCAATCAAGCTTCAGGCAGATACTTCATGGCCGCCAGACCTTTCATGGATGCTCCGATTACCGTCGACAACAAGACAGCCACGGCCATCTTCCAATACAGAGGAGTCCCGAACACCTTCCTGCCAAGCCTTCCGCAACTGCCTAACCCTAATGACACGTCCTTCGCTTTAAGCTACAATAAGAAGCTCAGAAGCCTAAACAGTCCAAACTTTCCGGTCAATGTGCCTCTCAAAGTCGACCGGAAACTCTTCTACACCATTGGTTTCGGGAAAGAATCGTGCCCTAGTTGCATCAACGGAACAAGATTTGTTGCTTCCTTGAACAACATCTCTTTCGAGATGCCTCAGGTCGGGCTTCTGCAAGCACATTACTTCAACCTCAAGGGGGTGTTCAAAACCGACTTCCCCGATAGGCCTTTAACTGCATTCAACTACACTGGAGCACCACTCACAGCCAATCTTGGGACATCAACTGGAACTAGGCTGAGCAAGATTGCTTTCAATTCGACAGTTGAGCTGGTTTTACAAGACACGAATCTCCTAACCGTGGAGTCACATCCATTCCATCTCCATGGATACAACTTCTTTGTTGTGGGAACTGGGATTGGGAATTTTGATCCTGCCAAGGACCCTGCTAAGTACAACTTGGTTGATCCTGTTGAGAGAAATACAATTGGAGTTCCCACAGGTGGTTGGACCGCCATTCGGTTTAGAGCTGATAATCCAGGTACGATGATCACATAACTTTAACATGTATCACATTTACTGACCACGTATCAGTTATTTACTTACTATAACCTTTGCTTCTCGTTGAATATCTAGGCGTTTGGTTCATACACTGTCACTTGGAGCTTCATACTGGCTGGGGACTGAAAACAGCATTCGTTGTAGAAGATGGACCAGGATCGGATCAATCTGTTCTGCCTCCGCCCAAGGATCTTCCGCCTTGCTGATATTGCACGGACTCAGTTAAAAAGTTGCACAAACAATTACCAACCCACAGAAATGAATTTGTGTGAGACTGAAATTGTAACAAAGTACACCATATCATGTAATAATTGTTTTAAGAAATTATACTGGAAACATTTTATATAACCATACCCTTGTTTACATTTTCACAACACAGAAATATTTACATATCATGGTCTGTAGAATCAAGAAATTTGGAGACGCAGAAATAAGTAACAACAAACCTCAGTAGGAAGATACGCATTCACAATCCATTATGACAAAGGAAAACAAGATAAAATGCTAAGCGCAGTAGTGAAGTGAAAACACACATTCCATCTCTACTATAGAATCTAGTATTCGACAATCTACTTTTTTAGTTTCTCTTTGATCAGAATACTCAATATCCTAATGGAAGCTTAGATAGACTTACAAATGCATTGGAACATAGAAGCCGGAAAACGGACAATCCCTAAGCAAAACCACAGAAATAGTGCAACGACGATCGTTATGTCAAGCACATCATTCGGCAATCAGGACAAGATTATGATCAAATCCAGACACAGCTTGTAAAACTTGACAATCCTCCACAGAGTCGAGCAAAATCGGTTCAGCTTCATCATAGGAGCTTCCTAATCCAAGCCTTCCATTCTTACCACAACCCCAAACCCACACTTCTCCCTTGGATGTGAGAGCAATGGAATGGACACGCCCTCCTGACACTGAGACAGGAATTTCCCCTTCCAATCCTTCAATCACCAATGGAATATTCTCCGGTCCACCTCTTCCAAGCTGAGAGCTTTGATTCCACCCCCATGTAACAATGTCTTTGGCCCCTTTTATAACATTCGACGATGGAACCTGGCAAATTGCCAAAGAATGGCCAAGCCCTGATGCTATAGACGTGGGACTGAAGCTTATGTCAACAGGGAACAATCCCAAATCCTGTTTTTCTCTGCCCAGCCGACCATATACGTTGCTCCCACAACTTAGTAGTGTTCCATCACCTGAAACAAGCATCCGCACATGAATATCTATACCTATGTTGTGACTGGAATATAATATATTTCTGCATAAGCATATCAATGCACACAACACTACCCACCACAACGAATTAACGAATGATCAAAACCACATGAAATGTCTACAACTTCAACAGAACGTAGTCTCACTAAACTAGGTTCCCAACTTATAGGCATGTCATTCTCCTTCGCCATTCCTTCTAAAACCAGCTTCTCCGCAGGTTCCACAGTTGAACTTGACAGTTCCTTATTTCTCAAACCTGCCTGTGATTCCAGTAGAGACGTCTCAAAGGATTCTGTAATGCTTCCTAACCTACCATTGGCTGAATAACCCCAACCAAACAATTTTCCATCCTCAGTCAGTGCAAGAGAATGCCCCCAACCGAATGATACCTGCCAAAGGACATTTGTGCCCCAGAAACTTCCTTCTTGTTAAGTAAACAAGCATCCTAGACAAAGGTCTTGCAATTTATTTTCTATTTTCTACCGCGTATAACAAATTCATACCTTAAGCATTAGAGCGCACCTTAATCATTTTCTCTCCTGATAGTGCTTCAACTCTGGAAGGTACCACGGCCTCGGTGACTTGATTTCCAAGACCAAGCCGGCCGCGCTTCGACTTTCCCCACACCCACAAAGAACTATCATCTCCAATAGCCGCAGAAACAACACCGGATGCAAATGCAGCACAAACGTTTACTTGATCCAACCCAGTTACTCTCTTTGGTTCATTCCATGAATCTCTGCCACCAACAACAAAATTTTATTATGCAAGTCACTTTCAATTCCGTAATTCACAGTAAAACGTGATAGCAACCAGTCAAATGAAAATTCTCAGAAATCCCCTGATGATTAAATGGTGACATAACTACCATCAACTCAATTCAAAAGAGGGGTCACATGAGGAACAACAACAAAAAGCACTTTCATGGTTAATATTGACCAATTGATGCAAACCCGCAAGAAAGACGAAAATGGTTAAAAGGGTAAGCTTATGCTGAATCTCAGAGCTCAAAAAGGCTGAAAAGCTGAAGGCTTTTTACCTGGGAGAAGGCTGTCCGCGGCCGAGTTGCGCTTCAAGGTCCCGGCCCCAAGCCCAGAGCTGCCCTTGGGAAGTGGTAGTGTCCGGCGGCGACGCCGGTGAAATCAGACGGCAGAGAAGGGACCCGAATGGGCTCGTAAGCGTCGACGCCGAGGCCCATGAGGGAAGTCGGCAAGCCCAGAGCACCGTGGCTTCCGCCGCCGAAGCTCATGACTGCGCCGGTTGTGCTGCTCATGCATCTCTGCAACTTTTTGATGATCGCGTTAACCGCGCGAGGCCCCTTCACCAAGGATCCCGGTCCTCCTGGCATCGGAGTATTCCACGTTCGTTTCTCCGACTCCATTAGCAGCTGATTTTGTTCGGCGATTCTGTTGGGCCAAAACGTGGGCTGTTGCTGGCGTCATACGTGTTCTTCATGGCCCATGGGCCTTGCGACCCGTCAAAACCTGGTTTCAACAAGTTCAATGATGGACGCATCCTTGCTCTGTTTTTTTATCGATACAACGGATACGGGCTCAGCCATGCAAGTGTAATTTGTTACCATCTTTTTAGTCACGAAGGTCCGCTGTTTTGAAAATACTTTTAAAATAATTGAAAACGTTTTTAAAAAAATGTGTATTTTTATTTTTATTAAAGATTAGTTTCAAAAAATATTTTCACCAAAAACGTTTTCAGCTATCAAAATTGCTTTCAAATGAGCTATGTTTCAATATTGAAAATTGTTGCACTACTAAAGGTTTAGGTAGTTTATATTCACGAAGATTTTTAACTTCTATCATATAAGTCTCTTGTTGATATGTATGTGAAGATAATTGCTTAAGAACAGTGATTTTACACTCTTGTTAATTTATAATTTTCAATAAAATAAAGCAAAAGAGCATCAAGAGAGAAAAAAAAAATACGAGAGAGCAAACTTTCCATTGCACCTTTTGTTTTTATTTACTAGTTTTACCTAAATCGATGACATATAAGGATGAATGATTTCGTACATGAAACAAGGACACTGATTCTCTACTTCTTTTTTCACATACATTTTCATCCTCCTTCTGTTTGTATGGTCACGGTTAAGCCCCGTCTTTTTATCTTATTATCTTTTTAAAGAAATGTGCACTTTTATTTTTATTAAAGATTAGTTTCAAAAAATATTTTCACCAAAAACAATTTCAGCTATCAAAATCCCTTTCAAACGAGCTATGTTTCAATATTGAAAATTGTTGCACCACTAAAGGTTTAGGTAGTTTATATTCACGAAGATTTTTAACTTCTATCATTTAATTACAATATAAGTCTCTTGTTGATATATACGTGAAGATAATTGCTTAAGAAAAGTGATTTTACACTCTTGTTAATTTATAGTTTTCAATAAAATAAAGCAAAAGAGCATCAAGAGAGAAAAAAAAATACGATACAGCAAAATTTCCATTGCACCTTCGTTTTTATTTACTAGTTTTACCTAAATCGATGACGTATAAGGATGAATGACTTCATACATGAAACAAGGACATTGATTCTCTACTCTTTTTTTCCCATACACTTTCATTCTTCTTCTGCTTGTGTGGTCACAGTTAAGTCACGTCTTTTTATCTTATTATTTATATATAAAAAAATCAATATAAAATATTAACGTGACTTACATAAACAGAGAGAAGATGTAAATGTATAGGAAAAAAAGAGTAGATAACCCTTGTCCATAAAACAAAACAGATTGAATGAAATCGAACCGGTCCAACCCAGTAAAAGAATATCCGAATTTATAATATTTGATCCCCGATTCCCTGGGCTTGGCGGGTGGTGGGCGTGGCACCCAACAGTCACTGAGTCAACACATTCGACTCGACGAAGAGAATTTTGAGCATATGGAGTGGAACCACACAAACACTCCCACAAACCAACCCATTCGACTCGACGAAGAAGATGGCGATGGTTTCTATGCTCCCCACATTCACTCCTCCCAACTCCCGCCGAGTCAACCGGTGAGTTCATTTCTCTCTCTATCTTTCTCTAAACTCGGTCATTCATCAGCTCGACTCCCTGTAAAATTCACATCACACAAACACGCAGGTTTTGGCAAACAACGCCAAAAACGTCGTTGTCCGTGATGGCTGTTAGCAAAGAGATCGCCACGGCGGGGGTGAAATTTGCAGAGGGAGAAGAGAAATTGCCAAAGGTCGTTTTGACCAGCGCCGGCGGCAGGTACAATCAACGTTGATTTTGTGGGTTGTGGCTGAATTCGCATTTGGAAACGGAAGTTCGAATTTTTTTTTTTTTAAAAAAAAAATTGATTGGAAATTTGAAATGGGTTGATGAATTTTGATGCTTGCAGTGAGGCAGATGTATATTTATATGGCGGTGTTATTACTTCTTGGAAAATCCCAAATGGGAGGGACCTGCTTTTTGTTCGACCTGATGCGGTGTTCAACAAGAAGAAACCAATCAGGTTGTTTTCGATTTCATGGGTTCCTTTTTCGGGTTTTCGGAAATAAGTTGGTTTCCGTTTGGGATTAAGTTTCAGTCAATAACTTTGTTATGCTTGCCAAAATGAGAAGAATTGAAATGATCATTAAAAAATTACTTGGTTTATTTTGGAAATATCAAATTTGGTTTATTTTCGTTGTGTTCTGTATGTTTCAAAAGGGTCTGAAATTCCTTGGATTTGTTTGTTAAGCATGTTACTTTGAATAAACATGTTGCCTGAAAGCTGGGATTTTCGTCAAGATACTGACTATTCTCTCTTGGGATAGTGGAGGCGTTCCACATTGTTTTCCACAGTTTGGACCAGGCCCTATGCAGCAGGTACAACCCTCTAATTTTGTTTCTATACCATCGTCTTCTTTCTGTCTTTAATGTTACGAGTTAAATTGATATCAGATACTTCAATTTGATTGGTGCCAGAATTAGAAACCTAAACACTTAAAACCTGAGAATGGCAGTTGATGGATGTTTGTAAACAGGCTACTAGGATTTGAAGTTTAATGGTAGGTTGATTGATTTCTTGATAAATGTTACATAACCACATTGCCTAATGTGATATGGTAGTAGTAAGTCCATTGACATTGTTGCTTCCATCAAAGATTCTCGTATGGAGATCCAGATTTTTGTTCTGGCTGCATGATACATGACTGCATTATTCCCTTTTTTTGCTATTGTTCTGAGGCATGGAGATGTTTCTTCAATTAACAGCACGGATTTGCAAGAAATCTGGACTGGTCCGTCATTGAATCTGAAAATGTGCAAGGAGATCCTACCATAACTTTAGAACTAAAGGATGGTGAATACAGTCGCTCAATGTGGGATTTCAGCTTTCAAGCTTTGTACAAGGTCAGTTGCACATATCCCTCTATGAAAATGATAATTGTCTAGTGCACACTTGTAACTCACTGCCCCCTTGGCGTGCACAGCTGCTACAACAATACTATGTTAGGCCATATGCATAAATGGTAATATTGTAGTTGTAATTTTATTGACTCCCCCATATGATTTTGCATTTTCCATAACCTGAGTGGAAAAACCTTCTAACGTGTTTCAATGGTTGCAGGTCACTTTGCAAACAAAGAGCCTTTCCACTGAACTTGTAATTAAAAATACAGACAGCAAGCCATTTTCATTCAGCACCGCATTGCATACATACTTCCGGGTAAGTATAATTATTTTATGCTCAGGGGTTCAGTTATCATTCTGGCATAACTCCTATTAGCAGTGTGGAGTGGAGGGATAATTTGAGGTGGAAATGATTGAGCTATTCATATATTCTTTCTAATGACTTCAAAAGTCTGAAAATACTAGGAATCACATCCTCAGCAAAGATTTTGAATTTGATAACGTAAATGGGCTTTGATAAATGATTGTATCATTAACATTTAACCTTTATCGTGAAGGCTGCTGTACAAGGGGCATCAGTTAAAGGTTTGAAAGGCTGCAAAACACTAAATAAAGATCCTGATCCCAAGAATCCACTGGAGGGCAAGGAAGAAAGGCCTGTATCATTTTATTTACATGCTTTTATCACATGAAAAAAGTGACATGGATTCAATGCTTTCCTTTTCAGTTTATTGGCTGGGTAAATAAGGTTTGATGGGGCAGTATAAAATGCTTTTGTCATAGATTTTTCGCTTTTCAGCACTATTTTTTGAAATCTTGCGGGACATGTTGCTAGGCATTTCTGATTGTTATCTTAATGACACAGGGATGGGATCACTTTTCCTGGATTCGTGGATTGCGTATACCTGGATGCCCCTAATGAGTTACATCTTGATAATGGCTTAGGTGATGTAATATCTGTCAAGAACACAAAGTAAGTCTAAATCTTAGTTTATTTTGTTTGGTAAAATTCTTTTCCATCTGTTTCACTTGCTCGACTCCTCTATCCTTTTTCTCTATGTAGTTGGACAGATGCTGTTTTGTGGAACCCATATCTGACAATGGAAGCATGCTACAAAGATTTTGTTTGTGTCGAAAATGCAAAGGTATGGAACTCGAAATTGGAATTGTCTATTGGATGCTAAAAATGCTGATGGATCCGGACAAGGAACTCGACTAACTAGTAACTACTGAGTGGTTCTATTTTCTGTTAAGCTTAAGATGCCCATCATTCGATATGCGTTTCCATCATTAGTCAGCAATGAGATGCTACTTATATTGAACAACTTTTAGATATTCTTCCTCGTGTATTATGAAATGTATACCGATTCTAACTCAAACATAATCTGTCTCTCTCTTCATGTCCATATCAGATTGGAAACGTACAGCTAGAGCCTGGTAATACGTGGATTGCTACGCAACATCTTAGCATTAATTGAAGAGTGGCTGATCCCCGTTATTCAATTTTGTAAAAATAATGTATCGTCTTTGTTTTTTAGTCCTTTATTGTTGTTTTACAAAGCTTTTAAGCTACAAAACAAGCAAAGCTTATGAATAATGGATGATTCTGTCTATGCTTCCATTCTGAATATAATGTTTCCTTGGGTGATCGGTGATCCTGTCGTTCTCTCTCTCTCTCTCTCTCTCCAAAAATTGTGAGATTAAAAACTGAGTTCAATTCGGGGGAAAACACCATAACACAGTTTCAAATGCTCAAATCAATAAATCAAATCCATTTCCCATGAACATTTCTGTCGATTAACAGAACCTCAAAACGCATCAGGAGAAGTACTCTATGAGCTCAGAAAGCTCAGTAAAGACATGCATTCACAGACCTGAACCCTAAATTATTCCGACTCTGTTCTAATCACAAAGCGAACATCGAAATAATGCAAACCAGAAGTATAATCAGTCCCACAGCCCACACCCAGTAAACCCACTTCTTGTTCTTCTTCTTCATCTGGCTGGCATAGTGAAGACTGTTTGTGCCACCACTGATGAAATATCCGGCATTCGCCACATTATCTTCGATATTTTCAATGTCTTCGCCTTGTGCCTCAACCAGAACAGCCATGTCGAGAAACACCTGATGAAGCTTTGTCAGACTTCTCTGGATATCCATCACTGCCTCGTGCCGGACTTTGTTCCCAATATCCAGTTCCGTCTTCCCTTCGAACAATTCAACTTTCAAGCTTCCAGAAATTATCTTTTCGATCATCTCATCAGATGGCAAGTCCCCTGTTGCGCTGTAGTACCTCCTCTTCAGATCTTCCTTATGATCCGAAAGAATCTTCTCTCTCAGAGATTGAAAATTGTCCATCAGGTCCCTTAGCTTGACTCTCAAGCCACCAGTAATGGACATTCTTGTCCGGTCCACAGTGCTTCCCTCCTTATACGCATCGGACATTTTTCTGTTGATAGCATTTGAATGATCAAGCGCTTCAAGCCTCGCCTTGACAATCCTCGCTTTTCGAAGCACTGCGACCATGTCAGATTCCATCCGGTCTCTAAGCCCGCGGAGAATCTTGGCACTGTGAGTGGACTTTGCCTCAGCGTTCAGGCTCTGGAGATCGTGCAAGAGATTAGTGATCTCTTCCATGTCGGCCTTGATTGCTCCGACTTCTTGGAAGAACTGAGAGAGGTTTTCTTGGTCGGACGGGTTGAGTTTGCCTGCGCCCGCTTCGACATCAAGATCCGCTTCGAGGTCCTTCTGCGCCTGTTTCTTCAGTTCCACATAACTTAAGAAAGATTTGGTCATCAAATCATTCATCTTTGCAAAGAATCTGCAAAACCCACCTGCAGAAATTCCAGAAAATTCAACTTTCTCAAAGGAATACTTAAAATGAAAGCCCAGTCGAAGAAATCAAAGAAAGATTTACTGATTTTTAATTTTACCCTCTCAAATTCAAGAACAGAATCTTCTTCTCAAGATTACAGCGCTTCTTCTTCTGTGTTGCTCCAAGAGATCTAAATTTCACAGAAAATTAACGAACTTCATCATCAAAAAGTTAAGAACCAAAACCCATGAAGAGATCACGAAAACACACAAAACCCATTTGATAAAACTTTGAAAAAGGAACGAAAAAAAATAATTGAGGCCTACCCAGAAACAAGAATTGAGAAAAAGGAACGAAAAAATTACAGAAAGTGGGATTTCGGGAAAAACCTTGAAGAAATATGGGTGCTCTGTTTCTGTTTCTAGCGCCGCCGAGTCGCCGACTATCTTTCTTATCACTGTCACTGCGATTTTGACAGTGGGGGTTTCTGGTTTTTTATTTTTGGTGGGGGGATGAGTGAGAGGAGAACAGAGAAGAAGGAAGTCTCCGATGAGAGAGAGAGAGAGAGAGAGAGAGAGAGAGAAGGGGGGATTGCAATCTTTTGGGTTTCTTTGTGTAACCGCTTAAATTTCA
>JADOBS010302830.1:0-15486 GCA_015708375.1 Cydonia oblonga | reverse complement strand
TTTAAGTCAGTTTTTGAGTGTTTAGCAATCCCTCCTAATCCCCGGTCCAGAACGATCCCTACTTGCATATTTACTACAATTCGACAACAAGAGGGTTTAATTTGAGTGCATAACATATTTCACATCAAGGTTTTGACAAAGCTTTATTTTTAGGCCCACTCACCCTTGGTTTCCGCCCCTCTAGGTTTTAACTGCTGAGGTTTCGTACCGATGAAGATTATTGTCAAATCTTGGTGTAGATGATTACCTTCGATGGTATAATTCTCATCCTATTTTACTGTACTGTACTTATGCTCTGACATCACGTGTGAAATGAGTTCATTCCCGCTCACAGCACATTCTTATATTTAGGCACTTTTAGGTTTAAGTTTATACACATTTTCTACATCACTACACTTTATGGCTTCGTCACCTTTCAGGTCACGTTAGGTGAATCTGGTTGACATATCATTTTATATTGATTCACAGCACCTGGCTTACATATTATTTTTTGAGATACTTGACATGACACATACTTTGGTTTTCATTGCTCTCAAGCCTGATTTCTATATACGTATGTATTATTATTTTCTGGAAAGGTATGCAAGATCTATATCCACGTTTATTTTCTGGATATTGATATGTTGTTATGCTAGTGTACAGAAATTTCGGGGACGAAATTTTTTTAAGGGGAGTAGGTTGTAACAACCCGTCCCAATTTATTGCATATATTTTATCCTCGAGTATGTAAAGTGACGATAATACCTTCGAGGCTTAGTGACGTGGATGTATGTATATAGTTTTAAATTATTTTTCTCGCACTTATATACTTGTCTAGTGTAAGTTAGCTAGTCTGGTTTTTATTTACTCACATTTTCATATCATTGTTACTTCCGCACTGCGCACATGGCTAAGTCACTCTTACGTGACGGTCAGCATGCCTCGATTCCGGTCAGGGTGTGTCAGAGGACCAACAAAATACGATCGTCGGGCAAGCTAGCTATGGCCGATTAAGTTGGTCAACACACTTTGCTCTAAAAAATTGTCGTTGGTAATATCAAACTCATTTGGAAGTGCTTTTAAAATGACTAAAAGCGCTGTTAGAGAAAATATTTTTGGGTTCCAAAAGCACTTAAAGTTCTTTTTCAGGGTTTACTTGTATTTTACTAAAAATTGGTTCAAAAAATTATTTCACCAAAACCGCTTTCAGTCATTTTAAAAGCAATTCCAAACTAGCCCATTGTCATGAAAATACTGTTTGCTAGACAAATTTTAGATATTTGTCAGGAAAAAGTTCGTGCTATGATTTTGGTGCAACAAAGTTATGTGGGGCAAAACTATGGACGACGAAACCTTATTTGACTCAACGAAATTCTTTCATCTGGAAATGGTGTTTTTTAGCGATCTAGCATTTTTCTTATATCTTCCTTGTTATTTAAAATTTATCAACTAAAATTTACTCTTTCAAGCGAATATACTAACAACTTATGTGATTTCACATATATCTGACCATATCTAACCGTTAGATGATAAATGTATTATGTAAATGTATGTACCATAAGTAAGTCAAAGAAGGATTTAAAAATTATGAATTCACGGATATATAACTTAATATTTTACCTCAGTTATTGTTTTAACTTTTTAAGCCATATTCACCTCTTAACTAACTAGACCCCCAAATGTTCATTCATTACATACAAGTCCCAAGTCCCAAGTCCCGAATCCATCATGGCCAACCAATGGAAGTGATAATAGCACAATAAACAAAGTCAACTTGATCAACGGCCAGGATTATTGTAGATGAAGTGGAACTAAAAGTCAACAATATACAATAGGGAAAAGTCAGCTCAGCAATCCTTTGATAAGGACTGTACGTTACTTTCCAAAATAAGAAAAATTAAAGGAATCAGGAGTTGTAGAACCAAATAGGAAACAAGTATATGAGCATAAAAAATTACGGGTTAAATGAATTATTTCAGTGAGAAGTTAATTAGGCGCTTGATTGGATCAAAATGCTATTATAATCTCAAGGCCGGCATGTTTCGCAGAGAGAAGCACACGCAATTTTTTGGCACTCCACTGCTCTTACACCTGGGGGACGGCAGAGATAGGTCAAAGAGACTGTTCAACCATCAGTTTTTCTTTCTTGACGGGTTTATTTATTCATTTATTCATTTATTTTGTATGTTGGAAGAGTTATATATACATGAGTAAGTGGCAGTCAATATTGAGAAGGTAAAAGTTCCAATGATAATTGTTCACGCGATCGCATATATAAACAATACTACAAGGGACAAAAGATTGCAATCAGATGAAGTATATGATTCTAAGAGGAGGATACTTACAAACAATAATATGAAAAAAAATACAAAATAATATTCACAACATGTTGCAAGAATCAGAAAGGAGGAAAATCATAGAAATCAACGCATTCGATCTTGGAACATCATGTAATAGATAAGAACTCTCAAATCACCTTACGATCCCAAAGCAATATTTAACATTCAATCAACAAATTCAAACACTGCACATCCAGTATTATGATGTAAAAACTACTCAATTGATCTAAAATCAACCAAAACTCTTATATAATTTAGGAGTAATGCTACACTTACCCTTATTTGTACCATCAATTGTACCACCTCTCTAATAGAGGTAGGACTCACCAACGCATGTGGATTCCATTTCTATTAGAGAGTGATACAAATGAAGATACAAGCAGATAGTAAGAGTAGCATTTTTTATAATTCAGAGCAACAAACTCGCCTAGAGAACACTAAAGCTGAAAGATATTCACTAGTCTTCTCCACCTTTACATCATACAGTTCACAAATCTAGCCAACAGCACTAACAAAATTCACCCCTCTACCCTCTTAAAAAGATCCACAACAACCTCGCTCTAATGAACGTGAACCCACCACATATTTTATCACGCAAGGAACTTCGCATATATCTAGTCAAAGAAGACATATGCAGCATGAATCCAAGCTAACTAGCACCAGCGATTAGGACAAGAATACATGCAGAAGCATTTCTAAGGAAATCCCCCTAGAACCTCTTTGGTTTCTCAAAAGGTTGCAAAACCTCTCTAGTTTCTAATGCCATGTAACACAGAAAGCGAAGGTTATAGTTATTGAAATAGAATGGAATCATTATTACTGTAATAAACTGTGTTTACATTGCAGACAATTTTTTATCTTATCATAGACTGTTATGTATAAACGTGATTACATTACAAAAATATCGTTAAAATTAAAGATAATTAGCACTTCCCTTCTTTAAAGGATACCATAGACTAACTGCATAACTACAAATAAAAACTCCCATAATAAATATACGAAATTGATAAAAGCTGCTAGTCTGTATAGTACAAGAAAAACATCTTAGTTAGCATATCTGTAGTTTGCATCACGGGAGGGTGACAAGGGTAGTTGGTTAAAAGCCATTTATCATATTATTAATCCAAGTCAAACCACTCTATTATTGGCCACAAATATATGGACGTATACGGAATAATATATAGGTTTTGATCTGAATTATTGTCAACCCGGTCACTATAAAACTAAAAAATTCAACCAATAGAAATATGCAATCGTATATGCTCTAGAAATACTAGAGTGATGTGGATTCTTCGTCCCTTCCATTGGAATGAGATTCCCTTATTAATAAATTTTTTAACCCATGGAGTACAGTATATGCACAGGATGTTCATTAATTTTGGAGTCACTCAATTGTGTACTAGAACTGGCAAGGTCGGACCCTGTTGGGCAAATGACCACCCTTAATTTTATGGTTAGGAATGATCCTGGGGTCAACCTTTGAGTATTTACAAATGTAAGTTTGTCAGTTGTTTCCCTTTCTTTAGGCTAGCCCTTGAGTTCATGGAAATATAAATTTGTTTTATAGCTTTTCATATGCTCATGCATCAAATTATTATGATATGCATGTTATGAGATAAATTTGGGCGGGGAGTCGTGTGGAATCCACGAGAAAGTATGAGAAAAACCTCCAATTTTATTGCCTGATAATAAGATAAATAATAAATACAAATGCCTATTAGCCCTAGAAGCTTTAGGAATATGTTAGAACCAAATTCGCTCATATTTGCGGATGGAGGCGAAATCTAGAATTACCCATGAACTCCGGCAAGGGGGAATGGGATTGATTGGGGGTGTGATTGAATCCATATCAAACTGCTTACATATCTCCAGGAAGGAGAACCAAATTACTAGTGTAATTCTAAAGAAAGAATGGTGTGATGTGTGCAACATCGTGAACCATCCTTGATGAATAGCATGTTGGAACCAAATTTGGGCACATTTGCGGATGTAGGAGATGCTTCTCCATGCATGCGTATGTGAATGGCGTGTATGAGAGAATGTGTATATTTTAGAGAGAGAATATGATTAAAAAAAAAAAAAAAGATCCTTGGTAAACAGTGGCGAAGCCAGGATTTGCCGAGGGGAGGGGCGAAATTCAAAAGAGTGCAAGGTTCAATCGAAGCGGTTACTTTCACATTGGAGAGTGTAAAGTTTTGAGTCAATATTCATAGCAAAAAATAGTCTCTCCACCAAAGCGGTTGTAAGCAATAATATCAAAGCCAATGTAAGAAGCTTAAATTGGCTAGGATTAGATCCTAAAAATGTTAGGCGCTAGTCAAACAACGGACTGTGACCTAACAACTATGTGCCTAGGCGAGATCTAGGCATGAGCCTAGATAGATTTAAATTATCGTAAAATAAGCATTAAACAATATTTACATTGTTTTTAAAAAGTAATACTGTCACAACCCGTCCCAAAAGTACATGTGAATTGACGAATTTATCCTTGACGTTGGTGGTGTTATATGTGTTGTGACTTAAGTTTGAGTCCAATTATTATTTCCTAAGTAATTGGACCTATTCTACATTTTTCCTAAGTTTTTGGAACATTTAGGAAATAATGTGTTTTTTTTTGTTGTTTGACAACCAACTAGGACCACACACACACACCCTCTCTCACTCCCGTGCTCTTTCTCTCTTCTCCCTCCCTCGACTTTCTGCAAATTCCGTACAAAGTGTACGACGATCTCGAACTCGTCCATTTCTTCACTGATCGAAGGTTTTAAGGACTCCATTGCATTCCTGAGGTTGATACGAGTTCAAAGGTACCATTTTCAGGTAAGGAAACCCTCGAAAACCCGTGAAAATCCTAGCTCCGATTTGAGGTACTATTCATGCTTATGTAAAATGTTGATTTTTAGGGAATTTCAAGCTCGTAGGGAGCTTTAGGAGGTCCTAAGGAAGCTCAGAGTAGTTCGTTGGAAGAATTTGGACGTCAGGATAGCTAGTTTCGAAGTTGGCCGATTTTCTTGAATTTTCACGGCGAGATCCCGTGAGTTTTAGGTCCCAAAACAGGTATAGCGTTGTTCTTCACATCTCTAGCTTTCCATTGGTGTAAATTTCATGCAAATTGTGTTAGAAACGAAGGAGAATAAGAGAATTGAAAATCTGCACAGTTTCTGGTGATGACGAAGTCGCCGGGGTTCGAAGGAAGAAAAAGAGAGGATATTCCGTTAAGTTTAACAGAATATCCTAACGGCGTAAGTAATGCCGTTAACTTTTATTAAAGGAACAAATGGAATATTCGACGGAATATTCCCTACGGTTTCAACTAGCACCGTCAGTGTGCCTAGCACGTGACCGCGCGCCTGGCTGTGCCTTGACCGGCACGTGGCGGTGCGTGGGACATCGTAAAAATATTCTAAAAATATGGGGATGTTCGTGAGGTTGTGTAGATCACGTTGGTATATTTCATAGTTTTGGTTATGTGCTCTTAAATAACGTTTTTACAGTTGTTTCTCATATAGGCGAGGTCTATCCCGAGGACGAGCGTCATCAATCAAGGCTCGTGGGCTACGACCCTTCGACTTATCAGTGAGTGGGCTTTTGGTTTTTAAAATATACCTATATACTTAAATGTTTTTCCCAGAAATTGAGTTATAATGATAATGTGATATCAAATATGTTATGAAATGTCATGCAAAGTATATATCTATTTATTTCATGCATTCTTAGTTGCATAAGATGGTAATTGGTGCTGAGGACGCACAGGTAAGTATCAAGTGAGTTATAGAAGGGTTATGTGAAATTATGATATGTGAATTACATTGAAAGCTCATAAACCTGCACCCCGGTGTTAGTGCTCCCGCCCAGAGTTAGGGCACAATCTTTCACGTGTTGTTCACCTCCCGCACCATATGCTCATCTTGGATCCAAGTTAGGTGCACATGCTTGTCTTACAGACCACTATAGGTGGTTCCGACTCGTAGGTGACCCGCATTTATTTGCACACTCGTCACGTGATTGTAGCACTAGAGCATATTTATTTTACACCCAGGCTTGTCGTATAGACCACTAGAGGTGGTTCCGACTCGTGTGCAGGATTTGAATGAATTGATATAATGGGAGATTAGTTTATAGTTTTAGCCGTACAGGCCACTATATGTGGATCCAGCTTATATGTTGTTCTTATGAAATTATTCACCTGATGCATCGATGTGATTATATTGAGATATATTTGACATGACATATTCCTTGCATATCACTACTCCTGAGCATGTTTTGAGATATATATGTATATATATATATATATATATTATATTTATGGGAAAGTATACAGGTTTTACAACGAGGGGCTAGATTGATTTGAGAAATGAAATGATTTGAAAATCTTTGTTTTTGCCCACTCACAACTTTGTTTTGCGCCCCTCCAGGTTCTAGGTAGTTACTAGCAGGTGGATCACGAGGGCTTGACAGAGGTTCTGACAGATTCACAACTATGTAGGTTTCACCCTCGGGTGTTGTAATTCCTTAAACATTCTATCTGACTATACTTAGATTGTTATAGCTCTGTATGTGTATTTATACACTTAATCTAACACTGGTACTTATCTTAGCTAGTACCGCTAGTAGTTGGTTTTTATTTATTCGTATTTCCTTATCTTTATCGCTTCCGCAGTGCTTATATGGTTACGTCACGCTCACGTGACGGCCAGCACGCTCTGATCTTCGGATCGGGGTGTGTCAAATACAATATTTATAAATAATGTGAGAGTTTAAGATAAATACGGTGGGAGTCCTAAAAGAGAAAATAAAAATACATACAAGAATTAAAAACATAAAAAAAAAGGAGAGAAATAGGTTAATAAACCTCAAAAAAAAAAGGTGGGGTCAGAAGAGAAAAAAAAGAAGAGGGGAAATGGGTAAACAAACAAGTGGGGCAGAAAGATAAAGACCGGAAGAGAAGTGATGGGTCATCATAATATTTTAAGTGAGAAAAAAAGTAGACAAACGGTTAACAAGATAATACTTGGGTAAGGTGTCAATACCCAATTTTTACTGACTTAGATGGCCCAGTAATTGTCCAACACCTATCTTTAAAACTCACACCTAAATTCTTGCTATTCTGATTACCGGATCCAGATCCTCTCCCGATCATTCACTGCAGATCCACGCGAACTAATTCATCGTAGCCTTTGATTTAAATCTCACGGCCTAGGTTTTATTTTCATTTTTTTTAATTTCCTCGGCTCTTTCACGCAAAGCGATGTCTTTTTTCCTTCTACTAGATGCATCTTCTTCGTTCTTTCCTCTTTAAGATGTTCATTCCCGACGAAAAAAATGGAGCAACAATCACAAAACAAATCTGGTGAGGAGGTATCAAAAGAATTAGATAGATTTAAGAGGCTTTGTGCCACTCTTGCTCTCTTTTGCCCAATCTCTTTCTCTGTATGCAAGTTTTTCCCTAAATTTAGTCTTTCGTCACCGGAATAGACGCTGAAGACGACGGGGTCAGTGATGTCGCTAAGTAAGTGGGTGACAAATCAAGTTGAAATCAATATTCATCATTTTTCCTCTATACAATACCATAAGTCATCACGATTAATGCAATTTACCACAAGGATAGGAAGAAGAAGATGTATCTGGAAGAAGAAGAAAGACTCCATTTTGCGTGAAATAATTGAATAAATTAAAAGAAGTGTAAAAAATTAATCATTGGCCATAGGATATAAATCAATGGCCAGGATGAACTGGTCCGCACAGATCCACAGTGAATGATCCAGCGAGGATCTGGATCCTTGATAACCAAACACCTATCTTCTTCCTCCCTTCCCTATGCCAGCCGTTCTACGAATCCCAACCTCATCCCTCCAACCACTCTCATCTGTCTTCATCATTCCTCTGCAAATCCAACTAAACTAGTGCTCTTCCTCTGCAAATTCGACAAAGACAGTGCACCAGCCAAAACCAATTTTTACAAGTGCTATGAATTCTGACGAGAGCGGAGGGGTTGAACCAGCGCTCCTTGCCCTCACATAGCTTTGCCACTGTTGGTAAATACCTAAGCTAGGGTATTCATAATGATCATTGAGTTATTGTATAGAGAGTAAACTCCATTAAATCGGGAAACTGTTTAGGAAGGAATCTAGTATAAGATATCCAATCCTCCTAGGATCATGATTACGTTGCCTAATCCCTAAGATATCCTAATTTAGGTTGAATTAGAGTTTCCTTACTTGGGAGATAAGTAATAAAAGTTATAGACTAAGGTTAAGTTTAACTGATTGAGAAATCTAACTAGTCTGAGAGTCGCGAATTATAGGTATTCTGGTGCTTCTTGTCACTCGAGGTGCCACGTGTCAGTGTCCCAGAATTGCCCCTAATTGTGCTTCTGAGAGTGCATCCCACTCCAAGATGGATAGTTGCCAACAAAAAATGAGCGAATTATCCCATAATAACTTCTCTAGTCTGAGTATCGAAATGTCATTCGAATTGCTTGTTTGATTTAGAGCTAACCAAGTTTGGCTAGTTTTACTTGCTTGTTTATCAAGGATATCTAAAAAGATGGATGCAAGGCAGAATGCACCTATTTTGCTTCATCCTTGGAAGGACTTAGATGCCTTAGGAGATATTTTGCTAAGTTGACTTCACTCAAGTCTTCAATCCTTCCTTCTTGAGGAGTATAGGTTAATCCGATAATCTTTCCAAAGGAAACCAGCTCGAAATAAAAGTAACAAAGTCGAACGCGAATAAGCTTGTAGGTTAAGGCTTGGCCAGAGATAACAGTGAAGAAAAAATTTATTTGCTAATTTGAATGTTTATAAAGATTTTCATTGCAATAATCGAAATACCACCTTATCCAACTCCAGGTCTAAGATCTATGAAATATCTCTTGCTTCAAAACTTGCTTTAATGCATTGAATGGATTAAGGATGAAAAAGTAATGAATCTTGTCCATAATGGTATCCATACCTTAATGTCAATCCAACATATTTCAATTAAAAGGCTGAGTAGGAATAATTGCTAACAATTGCAAAAGGTTCTAAGTGTTTGCAAGAAGTTTTTTTCTTTAAGCATGACTTTGATTCCGTTTGTTCATTCACCTTGCCCAGTACGAGTCAGAGGATTTTAATAATTGCAACGTTTAACTCCCAGTTTGAATCACATGTCCGTCCTAGTGAACATTAAACAAAAGTTTTGTTGAGAGTACACTTAGCTGACTAGTTAAGGCATTTTTGTGTATCAGACCTGAGAGTTTCCTATGCAGTGCCATTATGTATAGTAAACTATAAGGAAAAAATACCTTGTCCTCCAAGTAATATAAAATCTAAAGGGAAAGAATCACCAGAATAATTTGTAATCTAGAACCGAATCTAACTAGGATTTAGACAATCGCATATATTTATAATATTCACAACAACAACAAAAACTAAAGTGTTGTAAAATCGACAATGTGTGCAGTGGAATAAATAAATAAGACACAAAATCTACGAGGTTCCTTTATAGTCAATGTGACTGGAGTACGTCCTCGGTGCAGCAGTGATGTTTTTATTTATAATCTGGAATAATAAGATTACAAAGATAACTCTTTCTATTATCTCTTACCTTCCTTCCTCTTTCTTTCTTCCTTTTCATTCTTTTCTCTCTTTGCCGTGTATTTCATCTATTGTGTGTTCCATAACTCTTACATTTATAGGAAAACAAGAGCACCAAAAGCATGCAACAGATAGCTTCTAGTGGAAGAAAATGTTCTTAGTGGCCAGCCTAAATTTCCACTTCCTTTGTTTGAGTGGACAACTAGCTCTTTAGTGGCCAACCATCTTTATAACACTCCCTCTTAGATGGCCATAAGTCTTCAATTGACTTGTTAAAATCTTGATTTGTTTTGGTTGCTCCACCTGACGAGTATCTCCCCCTGATTTTAAATTCTTTAGGCTGATGTTTTACCCAAAGATGATGTACCTTTTTTACTTGCTTTACTTGTTGTTGATTTTCAACAACTTGATCTTGAACTAGACTGGAAGGCCTTCTGGTTTCCTCCAAAGGTTTGAATTTACTTCATTTATCTAGAGCTAAATTTTATTCAAGGTTGGTGGACACTTGATCTTGAATCAGACTTGTGATTTCTTCAAGGGCCTTGAGACTTGTTCTTGAATGAAATGAGATCACGAGCAGCTCCACGTGACAAGTGATTCGGCTTCGTCAGGAATGAATTAGCACATGTTTTGTTGTGCTTGTCTCCACATGCTTCAATGTATAATTTTCACTTGCCTTATCTGTTCCCCTTGCAGAAGTGGTATATTCCCTGGTTTTCCCCCATGCATATGTGGCATCTTCTCTTGTAGTGTTTGTCCACTGATGCAGAAGTGGAATGCAACCCTTGCATTTGAATGGTCCTTTAGAACATTACTTCTCAGTGACTCATCATGCTTGGTAGCTTCAGTGTAAATAGCCAAATATCGACAGTTGAAAATGAGTACTCGAGAACAGTGCAAGGTAAGCAACCAGGCAAAGGTTCTGGACAATCAGTTCCAGTTAGAAAGCTTGATTCCATGTGGTGACTGATTGCTCTCTTTCTCCTTTTTTGCAGATAAGAACAAGGACAAAGGAAAGGACAGGGAGATTGCATGATATGAAATACTCTTGCTTTCGTCCCTGATGATATGAGAAACTTTTTCTTTTGAAGGAAGAACTATAAGATTTTGATGTTGGTGTAAACCTTTTCCTATCGAAAAAGGTTTCTTTTTAGGGATTTGGTTGAAGAGGTATTCTCAGAGATGAAGAAAACTAAAAATGTTGAGAAATTTGGTTGCAGATGCATTATAGGCAAGGAATGAGAGTTAGGTGGTTTGGATGTGTGCCTTGTCATGGAGGATGAAGGTCGACATATATAGGAATTTTCCAAAGCAGGTAATGGTGTGAATGTGGCTTTGTCATCCATGCTTGTTGGCAACAATGTTGTAGTTGGAATAGTGAAATTCACGTGTTTTCAACTCTGTCAGAGATATTTTGACAAAGTTGCATATGATATCCAAAAAACTGAGATTGCGTCTGAAAAGTACCAACAAACTTTATTCAGGAAAATCTGGCTTTTGAAATTTGGAGAGCGGTGTTTCTTCGATTTTTGAACAGGTGGCTTTGGTGCATCTTCTTTTATAGAGACATCAGTTATGTTCGAGAGTACGCTCAAAAAGTTGCTGCTTATAGAAAATTTCCCTTTCTTGTACTTCTGAGATTTTATTTGACCTCCTTTATCTTCATCATTTCTGAAAATAGCTTGCCCATCTAACATTTGCTTAGATTTGAGTCTTAGGACTAATACAGACGAGCCGCATCAGGATAATATATGGCTCACGTCCTTCTTATCTTCTAATGGCCCTCTTATGGTTGAAGACTCTATGATGAAGAATAATATAATGGACAACAGAATCCTTTCAAACTGGTCTGATGAGTCGGCCGTTCGAGACTCCTTGGCTTTCAGTGTTCAGTGTGCTAGGTTTGTTTCCAATATAGGTCAACGCCTACTTGCTCGAACTCGCCAAGTTGAATCATTAATGGCTGAGGTGGCAAATCTTAAACAAGAGATCAGTGTTACACATCCTTGTAAATAATTACTCGACGAGCATGAAAAGAAAGCTCGACCAGTTGTTGGAATCTAAAAGCCAGACTCAAAATGACAATCAGAGTTTCGTGGCTTTATTCCAAAGGCACCTATTGCCTTCGTGATCTGGAGTTTTACCAAGTACTAAGGCTCCAAATAATCAACCTATGGTGCTTCCTCTTTCTGGAGTTTCGTCAATTACTGAAGCGTCTCATGATCAATCTCCAGTGCTTTCTGAGGTTCTGCCAAGTACAGTGGCTTCACATGAGCAACCTTAGTGAAGGCTCTCTTATATTTTTTTTTTCATAATTGTAACTCATGTGTATGCACCTGTCTGTAATTTCCTGGAGATTTCAATAAATAAACTTCATTTTATTTCAATACCTATATGTTGGTATTGTGCCTCATAGAAAATGCTTAATCTCATTCATTGTATTGTGCTAAATATAATAAAGCATATACCTTACTAAGATGTGGTACTTCTGGATTAAATATCAATTCATCTTTTCCCTTACGAGGATGAATAATTTTTCTTAATGTCTAAATATTAATAACCACTTGAGTGTTCAACTCTTGATCTTCAATCCATATGATTCTTTAATATCATAAACATCATGGATTAGATTCGTGTTGACATGTTGTTTGATCTGCAGCTCGAGACAATATTTCTTTCAACACTTTATAATCTTTCTAAACTCTTCAGGAGTCCCAATTTAATATCATCAACTCTTCAGGAGTTCTAATTTAATGTCATCGACTCTTGCAAGAGATTTTAGTATGTTGTAACAATATCATAATGATAGTACTCATTAAGGCAATTTATACCAGCCATTGGTGTGGAGTACATAATTTACGCTTTTACCCTTTCAGTGCTTTCTTCAAGCAATTTGAATCCTTCAGGGATTTTCTACACTTCATGACACATTCTCTTTCGGAATGTGGGCAACTCATAACTATTCGTAAATAATTCTGCATTCATATGAACTCGTTTACATAAGTATATTTCAGGTTTCAATTTGTAACCTTGTGTCATTTCATGTGAGTGTATTTCACTGTATTACAAATGCCCATATGTAACCTCCTTGGCTCAACATCTTTTGGCTATTTGTATTGTATACATATATATAGGTCCTTTTTTTCCACGTTCTTACAAAATTGTAATGGAATTGCCATTCTCCATCTTTGGCCAATAATTTTTCCTTTCATGAAAAAGAACGAGACTCAATATCAGCACAGCTCATTTGATGAATTTAGTAGGTACTGAAAAACCAAAATTATCATTGGTTATCATCAATCCGTGATCCCATATTCTCATGTGTATGCGCGTGCATAAAATCTTTTTATTTCTTTGGATATTTATTGCCTCTTCAAGGGCATTACACTATCTCTTCTAGGATAGTCATAATTTAGAGAATGTGGAGCATAACCTCTTCTTGAGCGTTATAGAGCTTGGATTTTAATCTCCACTTCCGGGAGTTGAGTCATTGGAACCTATATGTCTATCATGCTTTATGCATGAGACATCAACATTCCCATGTCTGCAGATTGTCCTTTCTGGGACGTGTATCCATGTGGCAACTGTCATGCTTTCAGCATATCAACAGTTATGCTTTGGGAATGCAATAGTTCAATAGTGCCATATTCTTCTTCTTTCGAATGACTAAACCTTCTTAATATAAGGGTTTGCCACGCTTCAGACGTGTAACAGATAAATCATTTGCTGCCATATTATTTTTGTCCAACAGGGACATCAATTCTTGTAGGCATATTTGCAGCAAGTATATGTGATTTCATCACTTTCATTGCATCATTAAATGCAACTAACATTTGTTTTGCACATCGTTGCATCATTTAATTATTCTCACATCATTTTTCTCATTGATTGTTTCATGAATCAAAATAAGACAAATTCTCTTCGTTCTTCTAGAACGGTATTTTCTCATCATTCTTCCGGAATGATATTTTCTCATCGTTCTTCTGGAATGGTGTTATTTTCTCCCCCTAACGGCTGGAAAATTGTCTTATCAAAATGACAGTATGCAAACCATGCGGTAAACATATCCCCATTAAAGGGTTCTAAATATTGAATGATAGATGGTGTTCAACATCAATGCCCAATCCACGATGATGCCTCATTTCAGTATGTTGTGGCAGTGCAATAGGCATATAGACAACACAACTAAAAACTCGTAAATGTGTAATGTTTGGCTAGTGCCTAAATACGAGTTGTACTGAGAAATATCGATGGTGGCAACATGTCTCAACCGTATGCATCATGTAAAATTTACATGTCCCCATCTGGAAATTTCGTTTTCATGAGCAGAGCGTGAGTAATCAATTTCATCCGCTTAATAAATTCTTCTGCAAAATCATTTTTGAGTAGGGACATGAGGAACATGGCGTTCAATCATCAATGCCCAATGACATGCAATAATCATCAAAACTTTGAGATGTAAACTCTCCAACAAATATGCATTATATCATCATTTACATATATCAAGGAGCTTCTGGTCCTTATTTAATAGCCTATGGATTGGGATTCTCATGGCCTTTATTACAATTAAGTTGTGGCACTTCGGCTCTTCAAACTTAAGGTACTCATCAAGGAACTTCATGTCTGATCTTGAGGATCTAGGGACATTATGCCTGATCTTTTTGTATGATGAAACTTCAGGTTCTGATCTGATGGAGGAACTTCGGGTCCAGTATGTTCTCATCGTAACAAAAAGAAGTACAATAAATAAATTAAAGCAATAGGCGGTAATTCCAGCTATGATAAATAAATTACTTTTAAGTAAATAAAGCTTGCGACAGGGGCTTTGATTCAGCACCATTCACATAAATATCAAAGATTTAAAGCAAAGGATAATAATTCTACCCACTGTAAATAAACATAACTTATGATAGGGCTTTAAACCAACATCGTGCACATAAATATGCCAAAACAGAAAATGCAATGATTAAGTCCTCATTTTTTGCTTTTTCCTATTCTTGGTTTGCCACTTCTTTTGTGTCATCCATTTTATTTTTGTTATTATTTCACAATTCTTAAGTCATTTTAGTTACTAGGAAATAATAGTAACAATAAGTTCCAATTGGTGTTCCTCCTCCGTGGGTTTCGAAAAAGTCGAAACGGTTCCCATAAGTTTTGGAGCCAAGAGTATCTGCAACTTATGAGAAGATCAACTGTTCTATTTAGCTCAAATTTTAGTATGATATGGATAAGAAGATACTGAACAACTTTTGTGAAGAAATAATTTCGATCTGAGCTACCGAAATGGAGTTTCGATACTTATAAGGTGCCTGTCCAATTTTCTGCTGAAATTGGAAACTAGTTTGGTATTTCATGCATCTACGATAATCGCACCGTTGGAATTTTCTGAAAATTTGATATGTTGTAGGTATTGGGCGGACGAACAACATTGAAGTAGAAAGTATTTCGATCTGAATCTGAAAGTTGGAGTTCTGAGGCTGTTTGCATGGTTGTCAGATTCTCCACGAATTTTGAGTTTGTACTCTTTTGCTTCTGCAAAGGATGATATACAGTCATACAACACAATATATATATATATATATATATATATA
>JADOBS010302829.1:0-15486 GCA_015708375.1 Cydonia oblonga | reverse complement strand
CGATGTCGACACGTGTCGCGCTGTGATTGGCCTCCTGGTTGGAGGGAGGTTCTTGTGGATCCTTGACGGTATAATGTTGACCGGTGCTCAGTAGTTTCGGGATTGGTCAAGTATGGTACAAACACACATAAAAATCAAAGTTTATAATAACATGAACCTCCTCTTTTGGCAACTTCAACCAAAACTTCAAACAACCAGAAACAAAAATTTCACAACCAAAATATTATAAGAGTCGAGAAAACTATCTTGTAATCGATGACACCACCTGATAAGTACATAATGGGCAAATTGTACGATATAAACACATGATAATTTTATCTATCACACCATTGAGACCTTTAAAATAATATATTTGTTGCCTGTAATTTTCACTTACAAATAAACATGAATACTACTAAACGCAATGACATTTGCAAGACGAACTGAAGTTAATTGAAGGTCTAAACTCGAAATAATAAGAAGAATCCAAACCAAAGCTTAAAGAATAATATTTATTTGGTTAAATTTCATTCAAGCTTGACAGAATATATAAAATCAAGCAAAAGCTTTGTCACCTTAATGCATGTAAACTCAAAACTTCGATTTCAATAACTCGAAAGGCCGCAAATAGAGAGAAAAACAAAAAAACAAAAAACAAAATGCACAGTCGTGCCGCATACAAATAGCTCCTGGCAATTTTGAGAGAACAGTTCACAACCAAAGGCTGATAAGGTTTTCTGAATTTTCAATTAATTTTGGTGACCATAGGAAAGATTGATGAACTTTAGATATTGATGGTGGACTGACATATATAAGAGAAATAATAATAATCACTAAAACAAGCTGTTCTCTTAAACCTGACGAGGTCTTCTCGAAACGTGGTTATAGTTCAACCATGGATCCGTCCACCCGTCCATATAGCAATATAGCATCCAGCGGGATCTGAAATACAACGCCATAATCGACAGGTGAAAGCTTGTGGATATCGGGAAATTGAGTTTGATCTTGAGGTTGCTGGAGATGGTGGATGCGAGCGCTTTGGAAGACGTGGATGGCTTTCGTGGTTGCAGAGACGGTGGGTTTATGAGGTACTGAGATGACGTCGTGGCGGACATGGAGGAGGAGGAGGAGTGCAGGCAGGGAGAGAGGAGATGAGGTAGGGAGAGGAGACGATCTCCAGATGAGAAGAACACCCGTGATGGAAACGGAGAACAAAAATGGCCAATACTGATGGTAGGGTAAAATTGGAAGCTCAATAAATTATTTATTTGGGCCAGTCTTTATTGGGCTGGTTTGATATTACATGGTTTTTTTATTAAAATTCAAAGTATTGAAGTTATTTTCATTAGTTTTTTTTTTTTTTTTAACAAACAATAGCATTATTGTATTTAATTATCAGTTGGGAAGAGAGAGAAATTGGTGAAAATAGAATCTGTACCAAAATGCTTAGACAATTGGATATTTTTTTTGGATTATTTTTTGAGCCACATCATCCCACATCCGCATATGTGGCCAAGTTGTCAATCGGGATGTGTTCGGATTACTTATTATACGTGTGTCATGTTTTTATTGATTTACGGTTTATTAGCAATCACATTGATCGAAAATTAATATGATAATACAATAACAAGTACTTTTCATTACAAAATGAGAAATTTTACAATTTTATTAGTACTAGTAAATTAGGTGAATGGTATTAATTGTATACTTATCAAATTTTATATTCGTGCAAAGTTCGAATTGTAGAAATAGTCGCTTGATTATGTGTGAGTTGTTGTACCAATCAACAAATTTCCAACGATTATGTAGGGCCAATCTAAGCTTCCATTACAACCCCATGCACTTTCAAAAGTGACAGGATCACTAGCAACTCCACCTCCTATCTATAGTTCTATACCATATTCAAATTTGGATTTTTTGGATTTTTTTTTTGTTTTTCTTTTTTGTTGCATTTTTTTATGGTTTATGGTGGGTGGACATTTTAATTCAATTTATTTTTATTAAAAGATTTATGAGATTTTTTTTAAGAATTATTAGAGAGTACCCAACGGTGATTCTTTTGCTTCAAGCAAAAAAAAAGATGGACAAAAGCTATAGAAGCTTATATGTGTAATGGATTTAAATTATGTTACCTTTTTCTACAAACTTACAATTGTTTTACTGCAATGATGGAAAGCAACAATGTCTAGGCACATTGGTATAAGTTTGATCTCCATCAATTCTCTTTTTCCCTAACAACTACAATTTAACCTAATAACGCTATTTTTGTAATTAAAAAAAATCATATTCATAACATCTAAGCCCTCTAACATTAACCTAGTAGTTAGAATTGGAAAGCCCAACTTATTTGTTTTACACAAACATGATAAGGAAATAGAACCACTGGATGAGAAAAAGCTATGAGGATTCTACTTTAAGGTTTAAATATGAAATTGACACTCGATCTTAATCCCTCATTAATTTCTTTTTTATGATATTTTTTTAAGTACAAGCAATATTTTTACACTAAACGACATGAAAATGTTTGACTTCAAAATTCAGTGAGTTTAAAAGAAAGATCATAATCACCAGGACAAATCAACCTCTTAAAATTTCTTTCTTTTTACCCTACATATTCTCAAAATAAAGCTCAAGTTCAATCGTTGTAGATAACTGCCTTAAAGAGTTATTGGGGTTGGAAGCTCGGGCTCGGGCTTGGGCATATAGCCCATCAGTCCATGTTAATGTCGGGCTAAATGGGTGTTCAGACAGAGTTTTGGACTTCAATGTTGGGCTAATAGTGCGATTTTGATTACAGATGATGAAATGCTTGTGCATGATATGATTAAATAAAATGGAATTCGTGTTGTTCGTCAATGGTCAATGCTCAATGGTGAGTGGCAAATAATATCCCTTCCCTCTCTTATGGAATTTAGCTCTTCTCCACTCCTTATTGAACAAAATTAAAAGGTCCAAATCAAAATGGAGATATCCAATTAAATTGACACCGTGCAATGTGCTTCCAGCTTTGCTTTCCATTGACCTAAAAAGTCGGCTACAACAACCCTTTTATTGATTGGTTTTGTGTTCAATAATTGGAGTACTACAACATCAATTTACTCATGTTACATCGCACGTGTTCAATAATTGGAGTACTACAACATCAATTTACTAGTGTTACAGCATATAAACTGATTGTCAATATGATATCTAAACTTATTTAGTTGTCATTCACCTAATCGGGTTATGTATCACACTAGTACTTTTCCATCAAATATGAATGCAGTCGAGGAACTTGCATGGGATAAGTAAACATTTACCAAAGCACGAGTATACAAACTAAATTCCATCTAAATAATGTTTAAAACAAAGCTCAACCCTAATTGAATTGATATTTGGTATGAATGATTAAAACATATGTTATAACAGGGTTAGATGCATGCAGGAACAAAAATTTACTCCTTTTTAGCCACTAAATTTTATAACATTCAACGGTCTTAATTGAGTATAGCGACTTTTAAAAAGTAAATAACGTGGACGATGGCGTGCGTTATACCTAATAAAAATAGATAAAGATTAAAACATAGAGATATAAAATTGAGAGGAATTAAAAAAGGGGAAAAAAATCACCCTTGGAGGGAGGGAGAGGAAGACCTCCATTGCTTTGCATAATTGCTAAAGAACAAAAACGTGAGTGAGTGCTTTGGCTAGCTTTATGTGATCAAGGAGAAAGATATAAATTTGAGGGTTTATCACTATCACACAAACCTGTAAACCCTACACACGCTGATCTTACCTCACGCAAACAAAGATGAGAACCTGAGATTGATGTGTGGCCTCACGCAGCTCTTGCCTTTTGGCCAACAAGGGAAGAAATTTTTTTTCACAGTCTAATTTATCACCCAAATATACCAAAAATAAAGAATTAGGATTCCGGGTTGAGTGACAGCTTGATATGCTTTATGCGCTTCTTGATTTTGTATCAATTGAATGAAAGCAATATGCAGTGAAAGCGCTGGAATTTTCTCTACACCTTCTTCTCATGTTCGTGGCTAGTCCCTCCTCCCTAGGTTCCAACGTTAGATTGATTTGCTTTTTTCTTTCAGTTTTATTCTATTTTAATTATAATCCATGTCATTAAAATCTTCCACGCCACTTAATCAAGATCGTTAGATGCTATAAAATCTAATGGTTAAAAAGGAGTGTAGAAGGAGTTATCAAATATAGCCAAAAATTAACCCTTAATTTAAAAAATGTCACTTTTTTATAAAATCTTCCAAATATATCCAAATTCCACCTAAATAGACACAAATACCCTCAAATTTAACAATCAAATAAATTAAAAGTTTTTTAGCCAAAATGATTCGTGACATTGACATAACTCCTTAATCTGGTCCTTAATAATTAATGATAATCAATAATAGTGTTCTTGAATTTGTCTATCGTGAATCATTTTAGTCTTTCTTTGAATTTGTTCATCGTGATCATTTTAGTCTTTTCGTAAAAAATTTGTTAATTGCTTTGTTAGTGTGATGATGTGGCTCCACATGAGTCTCACAAATACAATCATATAACGACATGTGGATTAACTTTAAAAACTATTTTTATATTTAAAACTAAAAATGATATTAGTAAGAAAAAATGCGTTGAAAGCATGATTGAAATTATGCTGCTCCCACTTACGGTAACGGCAGCGGCGCTAAATGTCGGTATGAGGGGGTCGAAGGGGATAGGGTTATGGTTGTGGAGTGTAGAAGTGAAGGTGAAGTTGGACCGGAGCTTGAGGCGACAATAGCTAAAAGGTTTTTAATTTATTGAATTGTTAAATTTGAGGATATTTGTGTCTATTTAAGTGAAATTTAAGTGAAATTTGAAAATATTTGAAAGTTTTTATAAAAAGTGACATTTTTGAAATTAAGAGTTAATTTTTTACTATATTTGATAAATACTCGTGTAGAAGTGTCTAAAATATTTATCCCTTAATCCTAACCCCTTATAATATGTGGTGTAAGTTACAACTCTAAGCACAAATATATATATATATATATATATATGACAATAACACTTAAAAATCTCTCGTTTATCTACCTACGCTTGTTAAACTATAATCTTCTGTACTGATGTTTGAACTTTGAAGTAGTAAAGAAGCAAACTATAACAGCTCTCTCAACAAACCATGTGACCATATTGAGTAAAAACAAAAGAAAAATGCAGTCAATCATCATCAGTCCATGTGTTTCTCATTCGAGTTTTCCTATAACCTAACACCCCTGCGTTTTACACCAGCATTTTCTGTCTTTTACATGTAAGAAAAAAGGTACACCAACTTCACGGGGATGGGGTCTCCCTTTTGGTTCCCTGTAACCCTCTCCATAATTAAATACACGTTTACAAAATCATTAAAGAATCGTACGGTCTTTTCTTCGTGGAGCCTCACGATAGTTTTTGGGTTTGCAATGTTTTAATTCTCGTGACTGGGGTTTAGTGAACTAAAGGTCCTCCCTGATTAAAGAAACGTATTCGGTTGTTGATGTGTTTGTAATTATAAAGTTATGATGATCATTTGACATGTGTAGTCTCTTAAGTTATTTTAAAAGGCACGTTAACATGTATATTATATGTATGTCTTTGATGATTTTTAATAGAATCTCTTTCGTTCGACAAAAAAATTACACTTTTTACATGAGTTCAATGAGCAAAACCTTTTTAATTAATTAATTTTTAAATTGCGCACTTGATAAAGTTGCAATAACTTACTCTTGTAAAAATAGAATATATTCCACCAAGACTCTATTAAATTTACCCGTATATTACAAGATAATCTGCTGCCCAATTGAGATGTTTTAGCTTTCCTTGGTGCAAGGAGAGATTAAACCTTTTTGCAAAGAGTCTACAGCTTTACGTGAAAAGCACGACAAAGTCATGGCATTATTTGTTTTGTTTTGTTCTTTTCAACCATCATCTTTATTTGATGGTAACAAGCAACACTATTTAAATAAATAATGTTTGTAATATGTGATGAGTTGTTGTTAGTCAACAGTAGAAGATTCAAGATTTGAACAATTAGAGTCTCAGTGTTAAAAGTTAAATTTTTAATAAAAATAGAACGAAGCGCGCAAAAAATTCAGTTTATTCACTGAGATATTTCGTCTAACACTTGTTGAGCTTATATGTGTTATCTTAATCATGTTGTGAAGATGTCAACAAATATCGACATATGATAAAATAATCTGATGAGTACTATCGACATATAATATATTTAGCCAAATATTGGTGTTTCGGTCTATTATATATTCTTTTTCTTGAAAATAACAGAATTAGAAAATATATTTGGAATAAAAACCGAAAACGAGCAATCCAAATCGAAAATCTGGATAAATTTAGACCTAAACCGAATCATATTCCTAAACGTATATTTACCCTCGAAAAGGGCTGTGATATTCTACGTGCTTAGTTCTTAAGCCAACATGTTTCATTTCTTCTTTCCCTTCTCACTTTAATTACCTCAGATATTTGTGTACATATTATATATATTTATTTTTCCATCTTTATGCGATAAAAGCATTAGCAGCCATCGGATTCTAAATTTTCTAATCACATCATGGTAAAGATTGGGTCACATCCAAGAAATATCCTAACTTGGGAATTGGATCCACTTCGGACTTTAGTGTCCGGAGCTTAGAGATCAAATCATCTAGAATGCTGATTAGTATGTAAAAGAAACCAGAGTCATTGGTTTTGTATGGTGGGCCAGAAAAATGAATTAATGAAGACTGTTAGATTAAATTTGTGCAGTCCAGATAAATTGATCCCTAAGCTCTCGACACTAAGGTCTGGAGCGGATACAATTCCCCTAACTTGGTCCAATAATATTGGTATGGAGTGGTTTTCTCAGTGTGGAGTGGGAGTGGGGGATATCTTACACATGAAAGGCTGAAAGTGGATTTGTTGGTGACATTTGTTCTTCCATATGCCAGTTTATGCATGATCTGATGTCTGTTACTTGCTTATTAGAGTTAGGTTAGTTATGATTTTTTATTATAATTTTATACAGTAATAAGTCAGTCAAAATGTTGCTTTAATTTGTAACCATAAATAATCTTTGTAGTTTGTTCGTGTATTCGTTAGCCTACTATGATTTTAAATTTGTTATTATTTTTTAAACACCAAATAAAGGCGAGACATTGAGTTGCGACGTCTTTTAAGTTGTTAGATCAAATTTAACAATCAACCATGCAAATGATACTCGATGATTTAGGTGTCAGAACAAAAAATTGCGATGAAAGAGTTGTTGATAATTTTGTGGCACCATGAGCGCTAGATTAGCAAAGGTGCTCACTCTTGGAAAGCAACTTGAAAGAGTATATCTATTATTTTCATGCACAATAAGTTTAATTGGATGGGATACTTGCAGTAGCATATTAGCAAAGGTGCTCACTGTTTCAAGAGCTACTTTGTGTAAATTCCTTTAGGGTTGTTTCAAATGTTATTTCAAGAGCTACTTTGGTTTATATAAGCACGGCCTCCTGCTAATCATGCATGTTGATATGATTAGTGTTAAGCGGTGAATATAAGTTACAGATTACAAATTCAATACTCTATAGAACCAAAACTACGTCAATTGTCCAAGAATCGTTTGCATAATTACTGTAAACTTGTGTCTCATGTATATAATGAGAAAATGAAGTGTATACAGCTCATGAGAGTTAATTTACGCATTATCCCTTACATCACAAATCCTATTTTTGATTATTTTATTCTTAAATATCGCTTTGTATAAATACAAATGTAAGCAAAAAAAAAACTTAGGATTTAGACAAAAAGACTGAATCAAATCAATGTAGTAATCCTCACCATAACTAACATCAATTTCAAAACCGTCTCTTTGTTTTAGTTAAATTAGTTATTTTTCCTCTTCCTCACTTATCTCCTCCCAAAAACGCTATCTCTTCTATTTCTTCTAAAAAAAAATAAAAAAAAACTAATCCAACAAAATACCGAAACAAAAACGTTACCGAACGAACCCTTTATTACAAACAATTTCCGACACGACAAAAACCAAACAAAAATTTCTGGACCCTGAAACCGAGTAACAAAAAGACACCAAAGGAATTTTCAACCTGCCGCGTTCAAAGATCCAACCTTTGACCCCATCTGACTTCCTCTCGCTTTCCCAATACCCTTTTATTTTTCTGTAATTTTTTTTAATTAATTTCTAATCGAAATAGTAGACGACGGCTGCTATAAATTAAAACCCAGTAATTTATTTTTCTTAGAAATTGAGTTTCCTGTCGAAACCAATTTTTCTCTGCTCTGTTTTTGTTTTTGTTGTCCCCAAATCTTTAGTGACGATGCCGCTTCCGTGGAAGAAGACGGGAGCGACACGGATTTCCCAATTCGTCGCCGATCTCCAATCGCCGAAACGCGGCGGTTCGCTTTTCGTCCAGACCGGGTTTCCCGCCTCTCTCATCGACCTCTTCGTCAAGAACCGGGATCACTTAAAGAAACCGTCGAAAAAGCATAAGAACAAGAGCAAGAAGAAAGAGAATCGGGTTGATGACCCGGTCGACGATCGGATCGCTCCGAATTGTGAACTGGGTTCGAGCGATTTGCCGGTTTTGGTAAAACCCAGTTCGCCAGATTCGTCAAATGTCGAGAATTTGAAGCCCACAGAAGCTGATCATGGCGTTGAGGCTACTGAGTTTGAAAATCGTGCGGAGAATTGTGTTGTCGGTGGTGGAGAATGCGTCGGCGGGATTTGGGGGGTGATTCTGATGACGGTGATGAAGATTATTGTGGTGGTGGTTTTGGCCTTGAGCACCAAGAAGCTCGTGGTTGGGATCACATTGTCCGCTTTTCTGCTTCTGCTTCTGGAATACGCGGGTAAGCACTTGGCTTTGTTTTTGAAACCATGTTCGAATGCGAAATCTGTTATGGCTCAGAGATTGTCTGCGTTTTTTTTGTTTTCGAATGATTTCGATTCGAGTGATGATATGAAGGGAGTGACTGCGAGAGAAAAGACTCTGGTTTTAGATTCTGCCATTGAAGAGATTGAGATGGTTGATGTTAACAAGAAGGGAAGATTGATTGAGTTGCTTGGTATGGAATGTGAGGAGACGAAGCCCGCGGAGAAGGGAAGTGTTTGCGTTGATAAAACCGCCGGTGAAAAAAGTTTGGTTGAGTTGCTTGGGATGGAATGTGAGAAGAAGAGGAGGGTGGTGGTTAAGAGAAGGGTTTATGCCAATAAGACTGTCGGTGATGTGTCGTTGGTTAAGTTATTGGGCAAGGATTATCAGAAGATAAAGCTCGTGGAGGGTGGGGAAGAAGAAGGTGAATTTGTTGGGGATAAGAAGAGTAAGGGTATGAAAAATTCTAAGATTAAAGCTAAACTTATCAAGAAATTCGTGCCTAAGAAGTTGCGTCGAAAGGGTAAGCAAAACGAGCAGGAGCTGGAGCCTGTGCTGTACAGTGGAGATTCTAGTCTCCTCGGAGATGATAAGGTAGAAGGATGTGAAGAACGAGAAGACCGTGAAGATGAGAAACAAGAGGAACAAGAAAGCAAAAACAGATCGGTGTTCTCACTGGATGCAGAGGAGAAGTCTGAAATCCAAGGCTCCGACGGAGTTTCTGATAACAGTGAAGGATCATTGGCTGGCGAAGTAACACCACTGGTTGTTGAAAAGAAGGGAAGAGAAGCAAAAGAAGGGGGTTTTGGGTATCTGGTTCTCTTTCTTATAGTTCTTGCCGGACTTTTTGGAGGTCGGCTTGTAGCCCTTTTTCTTACAATCACTTTCTTTTTTTTGTCGAAGTTGATCGGAACTCTAAGGAGACTGGTAAAGTTATGTCCATGACAAGGTGTTCTGTCCCAATCTCAAGTTAGACTGTCTAGTTTTGCTTCGGATATAGTGTTCTTTAAGTCTCGAATTGTAGTCTGAATGTGAAAAGCTCAGTGTGATAGAAAGAAATTCCAACCTTTTCGTTGGCAACCCAGCTTGAGGTGTTGTACTCTAAACTGTAAAATTGTTACAGATACAAAATATTAGTACATAGTTCTCGTTTCCTTGTATCGATTTTGTTACTTTGCGATATCCAAATCACTTTTTCGTTGTATCTGTTGTTCTTCTGTAGACTCGGATTGCTGAAAATACCGGCCATGAGCCGCTCGTTTATACACCAAATTTATTGAGCAACATTGTTACTAGATGGTGAGAAACTTCTGCGGTCATAGTTAACCATCGGATTTACAGAAACATTGTCTTGTATTTCACAGGGATGTTAACGAGGGGTTTCGCCTATCAGAACTCAGTTCCTTTCAATGATTAAAGAATGATAGAAAAAGATGGAACCAGCACCTGGAAGCGTCTCAAAAACCCTGGATCTATTCTCCGCCTTCTTTCACTTACAATATTGTCACCAACTTGCCTTCTATTTACCGATCTCTTAATTTCTGGCTAGTTTCTCTTGCTGATCATTTGACTATCTTCTCTCTTCAATTCTCAGTTACTTACCGGCTTTTCCACAGTTGTCGGACAGCAGGGCATACGCCTGATGAGTTGAGAGCACCTGACATTTTTGTTTCCTTTTTTTCCACCTGAACTAGGCTGCATTTGCCTACTTTCCACCATCTCCTACATTTGGAAGACCTTAGTTAACTTCACGTGCCATTCTCCAAGCTTCCACACTTCAGGTACATGTATATTACTGCTGTTCCCAGTAGTCCTTTTGTTGTCAAATGTAGATGGCACACGCGCGCCCGAAAGTTTTCACGGAGTAGCAGTTAATATCATTGACTGAGTTCTGTGGTTACCGCTAACGTTATCGGTGGTATTTAGAGGTAAAACTCATATACTATTGAGAAGATGGTTGATCTTGTACGTTTAACTTCCGAGCACACGATGAAGCAGCCGAGTTATTACATAATCTGCTCTCATCATATCTGTCATAAGCACTGCTAATTCCTTAAACTGCTCCGATTTAAAGACCGTTGCATTCCACGAAACAATTCCTTTGGTAAACAAGTTATGAAATCGAGTTGAAGCCACTAATGCAGTTACGTTCAAGTCGTTGGACAATGAATCAAAATGCAGTGCACAAAAGTTCTTGCCTTCATCTGGAAGTAAGGTGAAATGCTGCCAGAGTTCTACATAACAAAAATGTGTCTTGTTTTAACATATTTATTGCCTAAAAAAAGAAGATGAAACGTTAGGTTTATAGCTGGATTATTGTGTGAGGCAATCATAGCTGGTTTGTTGCTGGTTTGCCACTAAACTCCAAAGAACACTCGGGTTGCCGGTTCAATGTTGCTTTGGCGTCGCAGGGTAATCGAAAGAAATTTCAAGCAGAACCAAATTTTCAATGAGAAATCACGAAATTTTGCTTTTCGGAGAGTATTTTCACAAGTTGTAAACATTAATTTCATTGTTTCACTAGTTCTGCTACTGTAAGAAAGATGATATCTTCCACAAGAGGGACTCAAATACCGAACAATTTCACACAAAATCATTCGATTTCATTGAGATTTTAGTGCACTTAAACAAACCTAACTCGCAATACGCGAAAATGACAAGACAAAACGGAGAGATGATGTGAAGTATTGGATACTATTTTCCACGGAAAACATCTAAAATTTGGCCTGAATACTAGTAATAACGGTTTTGTCGACCTGGAAAGACTTGGCGAGGACATCTTCTGAAATTGGGGGATTGGATCCAAACACAGCATTAGCAATGGTGTTGACTCCAGGGTTTTGGCTGCTCAAAGAAGAGAGTGAAACGGCCATTCCAGTGCCCACATTTTTCTGATAGTGAATGAGTCCGACAGGGAACACAAACGCATCGCCCTTGTTAAGGACCTTTGAGATGAGCTTGTTGTCGGGGTTTGAGGTCACGAAGCCAACATCGAGGCTGCCTTCTAAGACGGTTAAAATCTCAGTGGCACGGGGGTGAGTGTGGGGTGGGATGACACCCATTGGTGCGTAGTCGATGCGAGCGAGTGAGATGCCGAGGGTGTTGAGTCCTGGAATTTGAGCCACATTGACAGGGGTGACTTTTCCACCAACAGGGTTTGAGGTGTTGCCCGGGATGTGAAGTCCACTGAAGAAGAAATGCTCAGCTGTTGCTAGCTTGGAGTCCAAGCAAGGTAGCCCATTCACTCTTGTTGCTGGTAGAATTAATAAACCAACATAAAATTAGTCATTGTAGGATTAAGTAGAATCAGAGGTGTATATCTTAATGTAAACTAAACATCATCTTAGTGAAACTTAACCAAACAATTCAAGATGAACCTGAGCTAGTAGCATCAGCAACGCATAAATCCTGCAACGGACTAGGCTCAAAAGCAACAACCAGAGAACATGTCATGGCTAGGAAAGTAGTCAATAGCAAGATTTGGTTTGCCATCTTAATTTTTCAACTTGTTCAATGGGATTGTATGTGAAGTTTATTGCAAGTGAAAATGGTAAGGATTGAGAGAGATGTGAAGCAATTGATGTACGAGGTTGGCTATTTATAGAGAACGCAGAAAAACAAATTTAATTTAGAAAAAAAGCCGGCTTTGCAATATAGACTCTGGATGAGTCTTAAACGTCCACTTAAGATAAAGTTTAAGAAGAAACACATCCATTAAATCCAAAGTTTGTTCAAAGATTTGTTCTTCAATTAATTTTCTATTCCTTGTGATTTTTTGTAATTACGATTTGGCATTACGTTATGCATACCAAGACAAAGCATGCGGCTAAATTATCTGGGTCCAATTGGAAGAATAAACTTGTAAAATAAAATTAAAAAACCTCGAAAAGCAGAACTATAATAATAACTAAATAATCAAGCGCATATTTTTCTGTGTGTTTACTGCTACGGCAGAGGCTGATTTGGTCACATTATCGGGCTATATTGCCTTATATATCTTTTGTCCAGGTACAAATTCTGGACACTTTCTCCCCAAGACTAAGTCACAGTGTGAAAAGAATGATTGTAAAGGATTGAAAGTTACGTTCATTTTCTTTGATAATTAATAGTGATGGAATAAAGATAGGTTCGACTTCAAAACAAATTGGCAATTAAAAGAGCTGTCCAATTTTTTACATGTCAATCAGTCTATGCAAGGTTTCTTGATTTTCTAACGTGGTACTATTCTCTACATCCCCGCAGTGCCAATCTCTTTAAAAAAAGAAAGACTTATATGAAACAGTTTCATCGCTATCATAGTGTCCCGTTCCGTTTCAATAAAATAATGATATGCGTAAAATTTTCATCACATGACATTGCATTTGTTGATCTAAATACCTGCAACGGTAAACCCATGTGTTGTAAATTTCTCTCCTTTCAAAGGAAAATTCAAGTAACCATCCCTAAGCGAGTGCACTTGGTTCGAGGAACCACCGGATATTATTATTGATGTATTGTTGTAGGACTGTAGTTCTTTGATGTAGCAGGAGCTTCTCCTGTTTCTTTGTAGTTGCTGCTATTCTCCGAACACTTAATCAATGAAATACCATATCGTTGCTTAATAAAAAAAATAGTGCAATGTTCATTTAAAAAAAAAAAAAGGGCTTATTTTAGTTACGCCCCCTTGGAATTCCAATTTGATCTCACTATGTTCTTATAACTCAAAAGTCATTACTTTACTTTTTGAAACTCAAAATTCGTTCCACTCTGACTTGTGGACTCTCTCTTCTCTCTGAAACTTATAGGTTGCCTCCTAAAACATATGTGGGACCCAACATCCAATAAGATTATGCCACATGTGCTAAATTTGATTATAAATCTTCACTTTGCGTTCATATTCAACAGTTAGAGAATATTAAGTTTAAAAGAAATTGAAGAGATGAAAAAAATAAAAAAGAAATTGATTAGCTTGGGCACCCAAATCAAACCCACATAAGAGATTAACAGATCTAATGCAATGTGAAGCAAATTTTAAGTTTTATAGAGTCGATTTTCAAGTTTTAAGGCGCAAAAAGGAATCAAAATGGAGTTCTCGGGGTTAAAGTGAAACGAACTTTGAGTTTCAATGAGTAAAATGGTGATTTTGAGTTACCCATAGGGGGAGTGGCCAAATTCCTCCCTGCAAGGTTCTTAATTCTCCGATGCGAAACAACACATCTTAGTAAGCCAAACACCTGGATAATATAGGATGAAGTGTCGATTTAGTTCCTGAACTATCACTACAATGAAAATTAGATCCCTAAATTATTTTTTCGGTAAAATAAGTTTCTAAATTCATTAAAAATTACTAATTTCATCCCGACTATTATATTCAAAGTTATTTTATCCAATTTTCCATCAAATGAAGTCACTTGACACACTTTAGAGTGTAATATTGTCATTTTCTCGCCTATAAGCCAATAACATATCATATAGGTTGCGAATCTAACGTCTAATTTACCCTTCAAAGTCAACTTCATACACTATTTCTTTATGAAAAATTACCAATCTACCCTCCAAAATGTGTATCACATGCAAGTAACGTGACTGAAATTGACAGAAAATTGAATATAATAGTTTCGGATATAATATTAAGGATGGAGTTGCCAAATTTTTATAATTCAAGGACTAATTTTTCTGAAAAATTAATTTAGAGACTTAATTTTCACTTTGATGATAAATCAGAGATTAAATTGACAGGTGCAACATGTGTGATCGTTGAGCTTTAGATGTCTTACATCCTTACATTTCTAGAAATGAAAACTCATCCGTAACTTTCCAGTAACATGCTCTGTGGTAGCAACTTTCGTGTCAATTAGTCTCGTTGCTCATATTTTTTTGGTTTATGTTTTATCAAACGGATAGATTGATATCAGAGACCAAGATTTAAACAATTGTAGAAGAAGAAAATCTCTTCTATTTTAAGTAAATCAATATTTTTGCCACTCTATGAAGGCATATATAAAAGCCTGTTGTAATACAACTTACGAAAAATTCATAAAGAATTGAAACTTCAAAATTGCCTGGTTTCACTTCACAGACATGATAATTTCTAAACAAAAAGTTAACTGTAGCTCCTGGATATGCCGCTTTAAAAACATCGGGGCGACGATCCCAGATATGAACTCTTCCCACGAGCCAGATTTCTGGATTAGATGTTGCAGGGACAGTATTGTTACGTTGGATACATCGTCCCATATATTATGCTTTCTGAAGCAGGCGTGATTCAATATTGATTATTTTTCCATTTAATTAGGAACGAAAATGAAGAAGATCAAGAAGAAATGGGAAACCAACATGCTGATGAGCCAGGCAAAAATTAAAACGCGCGTGAAGTTGTAAGGGATTTTGATTTACGTTGAGGGTTGAAGGATAACCCTTGTATAACATATATAGAAGAAGCATTCTAAGCAATTGAATATTGATTTTTTTGCCGTCCAAAGTGTTGAAGGATAATTTCAATTTGTGCAGCTAACATGTGTTTGTACCATACTTGACCAATCCCGAAACTACTGAGCATCGGTCAACATTATACCGTCAAGGATCCACAAGAATCTCCCTCCAACCAGGAGGCCAATCACAGCGCGACACGTGTCGACATCGA
>JADOBS010302828.1:0-15485 GCA_015708375.1 Cydonia oblonga | reverse complement strand
AGAAAACCAAGAGAGAGAGGGAGAGGGAGAGAGAGGGAGAGGGAGAGAGATGGTTTATTCGGCTAGGGTATAATTTTGGGGGAGAGAGAGAGAGAGAGGAATTGGGAAATATGGTTTTTTCGGTTAGAGTTAAAGTAAAGTTGGGATTGGATGAAAGATGGAAATTGATAATGTATTAAACAATTATGATCAAGCTTATTACAAATATGCTACTTATAATGCTATTAGCAAGAAAAAACTTCTTGTCAAAATGGTTTAAGGGAAAGATACTCAATCAAGTGAGAATGGGTTCAAACCCCCTTGGGTTTTTTTTTTGTATTTTTAATAATTAAAATATATTTCGGTTCGGTTCGGTTTGGTTTTCAAACCTTAAAAACCGAAACCGAACCAACCATATTCGGTTCGGTTCGGTTTTTTTCGGCCTCGGTCCGGTTTTCGGTCCGGTTTTTTTTCCAGTTTTCGGTTTTTTGAACCCACCCCTACTCCCTAGCCCCTCCAAAACCCTATTTACTTTTGCATTCTCCATTTCTCCTCTTTCTTTCGTCAGTCGCCGCTTCTGCAAAACCCGAAGAACCAGAAATGGTCAGATGCATCAAGAACCCAAAGAAAGCCAAAAGAAGGGCCAAGGTTAGCTCCAAATTCCACCACCTTCTCCGTTGATTGTTTAATTATTTTAATAAAGTTAGGGTTTTGTCTTAAATTTTCTTTAGGGCTCAAAGAAAGGAGTTGGATCCCCTTCCTCTTCGGGACCATCGATGTCGGCGAAGGTATGGCAACCGCCTAGCGGCCGCCTAGGTGCCTGCCTAAACCATCACCGATTTTCTCTAATGTTTCACTCCAAATCTCCTTGGAAGCCCAATGCCAAGTGCCTAGGCGCCGCCTAGGCCACTTTTTCGAGCACTGGCTTTTACTAAAGAAGCAAACCAATGGTTGATGGCTTCGAAGTACATGGGTGAAACTGGAGAGTGATGATTTTTTAGGTCGTGGGTATTATTTTGGTGAACTGCTTATAACTGCTATACTTACGTGGGATAGATTTCTCTTCTTTTTATTTGTGAAATTGATATTAGACGGAATAACTTGTAACAAAAACATAGTCTGCTAGACTGACTAGTCAAACTCACCAGTCAGCTAAGAATAGATCCGTTAGTTAACCAAGTACAGTTCTAACAATTCAACTTAGGTTATTAAGAGTTATCCTAGATAACACTAGTCATGTTCTTACTTCTAGTTGTGTCGTGTGAGCATGGTTGTAGGCATATTTCAATTAGTAAGTCATAGGATGCAGGTAGCATGTGATAATACATGAGATATACGACAAGCATTAAATAACTCCAAACACAAGAAGTTTCTGACCAGAAAAATCCACCTTTAGGTTAAAAAACGAGGGACTCCACTGAGTCCAATGCACTAGTGCAAATAAGGTTCTTACAAAGTACCACAACAAGCTCAATTCCTAGATCTAATCTACTAAGCAGCTTTACCTTTGTTGAATCTTACTTGCATGTGATGATAGATGTCATCAGTCTTCACAAGACGACAACTCATTTCCCTGAGCTCTTCACCTTGTGGCACCGAGATGAACACGATCAATGCAAATGATATGATGATGATGATAATGTGAAATCTAGATTCAACAGATCAGTCAGTTTCTCTAGTCAAATAGTTGAAGGAAGAAACCACCGTGAATCCAAAAAACTAGGTTTAAATGAAGATTTGAAACTTAAAGCTAGACCATGAAAACAATGCAAACCTGAAGAAGGTTTGGCAGCTAGGGTAACATAAATGAGGAAGAGGAGAAGCTCAAAGCTTTGAATGCACTCTAACTTTAACAATTATAATCAACCAAAAAACAAATGAGCCCTAGCAATTGTTTTTAAGCAAAAAGGAGTTGTTTGTTCCACCTAGCAAGGACAAGGACTTGTCAAGCCAAAAACCGATATAAATAGGTCAAGGGCTAAAAGTTGTCCCCATAAAAAATATGTGCGTACCCAACTCGCAAGAAATCAACGAGACAACTAAGCTAGCCAAATTGTAACAAGAATTTAGACATGAAATGCATATGCATGAACAAACCTTTGAGGTGATGTGCCACAACCTTGACCACTTATTCCTAGTAGAAAAGGTCCTTAAGGATATATTCTAAAACCTAATTAGGGCATGTGTGGTACAATTACAATATTGACAAGCAAAGCCAAATACGTAAGTCTAGACTTGACAATCTCCCCCCGATGGCGTAGCCACTCACAAGGCTAAGGTGGGCTGTAGCCCAGGGAGGTTTTCTGTAAGGGTAGTGCTATTGATGCACTCATTTTTACTTCTCACACACCCCTCTCAATTTTTGGTTGTTCGGATATAATGAATTGAAGATGATCATTAACAAAAAATTAATAAGGTTGTGTTGGAAGTAAAAAGGGGTTTGTAAATAGATATATTCTTTTGTAAACTCATGCTTATAGCCTACTCAATTTCAATACATATTATTATTTAATGTATATTTGGTAGATGGTAGGTAGTAAATAATACATTTTATGCTAAAAATTATAAATTAGTTCTATCTCTAGTCCCCCTTTATCTTATTCTTTAAAGAAAAAGACCATTTACCCCTAATTTAGCCTACGTGCTTCTTACTCAAGAAAAGAAAAATAATTTCTTTAAATCCACAATTAAATCCATATCTCCGCAATTCCTTACTTTCCGTTGCAATTTTCCAAGAATGTCACTTTTGTACGTTCTTAATCTTCTTATTACTTATTCTTGATATAATTACTAGGTTAATTATTTATATGGTCCTTAAATTTATCGGTTAGGGTTAGATTTTGAGAATAGTTTATATTATATTGTTGTTCTTTTATATTTATTATTATATAATTTTATATAAGCAAAAAAAAAATAAATTAAACATATGATTTTATGGTACTATTTTCAGCTAGCCCACCCAAGAAAAAAATTATGGCTTCGCCCTCCCCCTTTGGCTTTCCTTGACAAAATACTTCAAGCGTAAAACTAATTTCACTCACCCACACCCATGAGAAGAACCAAGGAATAAAATTTGCACAAAAGCACCTCTCGACAAGAACAAGTGAAAAATTATCATGGATATAGAAACTTGCAAGGTAAGTAGCTCATGGATATAAATTTTTCTCCTCCATTTTGTCATAGCAAGACAAAGGATGAAGACAAAATATCACCAATAACAGCACAAAGTACAAAATGTAGCCTAAGAGCATCTCCAAATGAAATGCCAAAACAGTCACGTAAGCATATAACAGTAAAAAATGACAGCACACTCTCTCTAACCGAGCCTTCAATTTCCTACGTGGCGCTGAGTCAATTGATGGCAAAGCCTTTTGCTGTCAAATTTGACAGCAGATGTCAAAGTTATTAAATAGTTTTTTAATAGATTAATATAATATATAATAAATGTTGTTGTGTTTTTCAAGTTTTTTATTGATTGTCTCAATCATTGAATCCCACAAAAGATTAAAAAAATTTAATAAATAATATTATTATTTGACATATCAGGTGAAGCAAAATATTACATACAATGTCAAATTACCACATAAGTTATTAAATATCATTTTGATGTTTAAAATTTGACATCACTTTTGAAGATGCTCTAAGAGAGATTCAAGACCAACTAAGAAAATTAAACTCCCTAAAAAATGGTGGTCTCCACATAAACGAACTCTCCGAATAATCCTAGATCACTGTTTGAAGCCGTCTTTATCCTACTTGTGGTTACTCAATTTTTTGGCAATCCTTCCTAAACACGGCTTGGATAGCTCGGAGACCAAAGCACTTCAATTCTCTGACCCAAACGGACCACAACAATTTCTTTTTATTATTATTTTTTTTTGTAAACTACGGACCAAAACAATTTTGGTTTTTCATTTCTCACGTGTTGGAGAATCAGAGTTACACTTTCCTTTCTATACACTTTCCTTTCTCTCTTGCCAATTTATCTACCCAGAGCACGGTTCACATCTTGGCGGTAAAAACAATAAGAAAAATTAACGAAAAGTTTAAAAAAAAGTTTTAGTTTTAATAAAAAAATTGACAAATAAATGTGTAGTGAGTAGTACCAGAAAAAAAGTAAAAATATGATTTTTTGTTAAAAATGAATAGTACTTGAGTGTTTCATTAAAACTTTCTAAAAAATAACCAATATGGTTCGAACGAATGATGAAAACTCAACTTTTTACTCAGAGGGATATTTTAGTGTGCCTATAATACGAGTCGGCACATTATTTTTCATGATATAAGCGAGTAATTTTTTTTTATTGCCTCTCCATTTATACTATGACATTTTATAAATTAGCTTGCATTCAAAAGTATGATTTTTCATAAAATCTGTCATCTCATAATTTAACATCAATTTTTATATCTATATTAAAAAACATTTTGCATAAATATGAAATAAAGCAGAATTTATAAAAAAAAAAAATCCACGAGAGAATCTCCACGGTCATGATTCATGAGAGCGAGAGAGAGAGAGAGAGAGAGAGAGAGAGAGAGAGAGGGAGAGAGAGAGATGGCGTGATTTTGTGGTACTACTTGTGCTGATCAGCTTCAAACCACCCGCAACAAGAAATCCCAGAAAACAACTTCGTTCGAATAAAAAATAACACTTTTTTTCCAACAAAAAAATAAAATAAAATTTCCACTGAAAGCGAAAACCCAAAAAATCCACAGCTGTAAAATCCATGTCCTTTAGCGCCAATTGATCTCATCCCTTCATATCTTGTGGGTTAAATTTTGTCTCTGGATTTTTTTGCTGTTCGGGTTCTTTGTCCTCTATCCCAAATCTCTCCCTGCTCTGTTTTATTTTGATTTTACAAGACTCCCAAATCGAGGTTTCAAGTTATTCCCTTTTCATACCTCCTTTTCACTTGATCCTCTGCCAATTTTCTCATTTGTCCATCCAAACAAGCATCCATCGGCATCCACATTCACGTTCCATCACCTAAAAAATCCCAATATTTTGATGCTCCTCCTTCAGAAGCTCATCAAACCTAAATATTACAGGGTTTCTGTCCCTGCTTTCTTTATTCACATCAATTTTTCCCTCTTAAATTTTCACAGCCCATTTCATTATTTAGTCCCTCTCTCACCTCCAAAAGCTTCATCTCAATTTCCACTTTAATGGGTTGCTTCCACTTTTACTCGATTTCCCTTGTGTTTCTCTTGATTCTGTGCCCAACCCACTTCAGATTTTGTACCCAAATGGCTGAAAGCAGAGAAATTCACAACAAAGTTGCCATTTCCCAGGTGGGTTTTTAACATTTTATCCAGTGGTCTTACAGTTCAAAGCTTTCTCTGAGGACTTTCATCAAACACCTTTGATTTGCACTCCAAATGTCCTGATTTGTCTAGTGCTTTTTTTATTTGGGTAGGCAGGGAATGAAGAGAGCAAAGTGAATCTGAGAAGGCAGGTAGGTTCGAGGCCTCCAAGGTGTGAGAGAAGGTGCAGCTCCTGCGGCCACTGTGAGGCAATTCAAGTGCCTGCAACTCCCCAAGCAAATGCAAAACCAGGCAGCAAAAACTCCTCCAAGGTTGTATCCGGCATTGCTTATGCCAGAGGTGATGAGAACTCCAGCAACTACAAGCCCATGAGCTGGAAGTGCAAATGTGGCAGCTCCATCTTCAATCCCTAATCATGATTAAAATGTTAATTAATTAATTGAGGTTTAATTTTTAAGTGGAGGAGGAGCTTGACCATTGTTGGATCCTGTAAATGGATGACAAATCATAGGATACTAATTCCGGTAAAAGAATTTAAATATTTGTTCCTTAATTAGTCCATGCAGTCTTGCTAATTAGGCCCTAATGTAATTTATGTAATTTCACTTCCCCTGTTTTTGTCAAGTCTTAACATCTTTGTAAGCTTATTGATTAGCAGAATATAATATATACTAATGCAGGTATGATTGTGTGGCGGCTTGGACCCTGATTTTCTTGTCCATTCTTCTTGTTTGTATGATGGAAAGTGACTGCTACTTGCTACTGTGGACCCTGATTTTTCATTCGGTTTGTTTTCTTCATATTTTTTGTGGATGCAAAATATGGTTTAGTTTTAGTGGATATGGAAATTGGAACACATGTGAAGGAGAGAGCGTATTTGTTCCAACTAATGTAATGTTGCTATGTAGAAAAAATAACGGTTAACTTGATAGGTTTTATTTATTTATTTATTTTATGGAAAAGTAAAATCTCTATAACAATCTGTTTCAATACAATCAAAATTCAAAGCATTTAACGCCGAAGAAGGGAGGCAATAATCCCAAAAGTGGGGGTTAGACACCGACACCCCAACGCTAGCAAGCTTATTTGCCACAAAATTGGCTTCTCTGAAAATATATGCTGCCATTGGATATTGAGAAACTTAGAAGCTAGCCATTTGATGTCTTCGATAATTGGGATGGGGTGCCAAGGGGATTTCCATATCCCCTTGACCAGATTAATGATAAGCAACGAGTCTCCTTCAACCTTCAGCAGCTTGACATCCTTCCGACAAGCAAATGGGAGACCCTCTTTTAGGGCCAAAGCCTCCGCCACCGAAATAGTGACCCCATCCAAATTAAGAGCCCCAACACCAATAGGCTTCCCCAGCTCATTTCTGACAACAAAACCGGCACCGGTCTTATCTTGAGACACCGACCCATCAAAGTTTAATTTTAACCAACCCTCAACCGGACGCCGCCAGCAAATAAGACCAGGCTGACCCCGTTAGTTTCATAATAAGACATCCCCATCTAGGCAGCTAAGGAAACACATCTTGGTAGATCTTACGTTTGATTATACTCCATATTAGTCCATGCAATTTATTGATTAATTATGATAATTTGGTACTTATTGATTAATTAGCATAGTAAATAGTATTATCTAATGCAAATATGATTTGTGTTGGAGGCTTGGAGGCTGATTTCTTAGTGCATTTATGGTTTTTTGTATGATGGAGAGTGACAATTAGACTAATATTAATACTGAGAATATAACTTTAGCCCTTAAAACTTAATTTTCTCCACATAAAACCCGACATAAATTTTCTACTTGAATAAAACCTATTTACTAGATTCCACATCAGCAAATTCATTAATTATGTTTGACTTTAACACATTTAAAATTTTCTGAATGCCTAAAATGCCCCTATTTGAATGTTTGATATGCACAATTAATGCCATGAGAATTATAAGGGAGAATTAATAATTTTACTAAAAATTTTTTTTTTTATAAATTCATTGTGACACATCCCGACCCGGATTGTCCCCTAGGACTCCGAACCGAGTTGTGCTGGCCGACACCAGGAAGGTGACAAAGCCATAAAGTGTAGTGATGTGGAAAATGTGAATGAATTTAAACCTAAAAGTGCTGAAATACGAGAGTGCGCTGTGACCGAAAATGAACCCATTTCACAATTGAAGGTAAGTTCCAATACCAAGATTTCCCACGAATCCTTGTCGATAAGAAAGCTCAGCTATTAAAACCTGGAGGGGTGAAAAAACAAGGGTGAGTGGGCCTAAAAATAAAGTTTTAATAAAAACCCTTATGAAACATTATAACCCATCACTGTAAAACTTGTATAGTTTCTAGAAAATCATACTACGTATAAGTATGAAATCAAATGCAAACCAACAGTAAATCCAGAAATATTCCAAATCACTAAATATCAACAACAGAATAATAAAATTAAGTGCTCATCAATCTATGCTGACACACGAGTCGGAGTTGCCTAATGCAACCTATACGACTCATAGGCAACTTGTACGACAGCGTTGGAGTTGCCTATTGCAACTTGTACGATAGTGTCAGAGTTGCCTATCGCAACCTGTACGACAGTGTCAGAGTTGCAGAGAGATGGACCAATGGAAGGTAAACAAGGAAGGAAATGAGAGTAGCCAACCAGGGCCGGATCCCCTCGATCCAGCCTTCGACCCGACTTAGACCCAGACACACCGAGTTGTTTTCCGGCGACGTCGTACCGTTTTTCCAGCCAATCAGGACTTCCCATCACCTGCAAAGCCCCTTCTCCTTCATTGATCACCAATGATTCGAACAGATAAGGTCCTGTTTCACCACAAATTTCATCGTGGGTGTCGCGAAGCCATGGCGACGGCGATACACCGATTCTGCAACCATCACCATCGACCACCATTCTCGTTCACCTTTTTTGGAGGTCAGGAACAAGGTCCAAACAAGTTTAGGAACATCGGAGTTGAAAATTCGTCGAATTGAACCACACCCAATTTCTAGGGTTTTCGACGGATTCGAGACAAATTGGAGCACTTCCCACCCAAATTGAACTTGGACATAGGTATAAAAATGGTTCCCCTTGATTTTCTCTACATGCCTGTAAAATTTGGGAATTTTAAAACATAGTTAAATTTTCCAGCGAGTCGGGGCGGCAGACCACCACCCATGGCGGCACGTGCGGCGGTGCATGCTAGAGGACCATCAATGCTATTTTTAGGATAAATTAGATGCCTTGAGTTCAGTTTTGATAATCGTAGGTTGATCATTGGAACGTAAATTCGCTACGATACGTGAATAGGCCATTATATGAATCGACGATTCGACAATTGGATCATCATCAAACTTTAATAGGTTATTATTTGTAATATTTGAGGATCGTAGGAACTTACGGATTGGGAATCCGATATATGGATCTTCCCGAATTGGATTTGTAAGTTCATAAAATAAAATGTCGGCCGCCACTTGGTTTTGGCAATTGGTGGAGATCCGACCGTTGGATTGTTCCGAAACTTTAGTATGTTATTAAAGAAGGATAATGTGGATATTTGAAAGTTATGGATCAGAAATCCGTGATGCAGATCATCCAAATCGAGTTACGTAGGGTTGTGGGCCCTACCGTCGATCTTTGACCGACGATTCACTTTTGGTCAATGGGTCTCAAATCATTCTAGAATGTCTTTGGGGATGTGTTTTATGTAAGTTACGTGTTCGATCGATAAGAATTCTGAGACGTGACTGAATATTTGTTCTAGGCGACGATCGTTCGTGATGCCTCGATATTCATGCTAGGGATTTGTTGTGTGGACTTCAGGTGAGTGGGTATTTTCCTTTTTATTGTATATATATGATTGATAGTTCCACAAATGCTTTTAAATTGATTTATGCCTTTTATGCCATGTCATATATATATATATATTTAAATACTATGGTATGGTTGACTATTAGATTGCAGTATGGCATATCCATATGCATATTACCTACATATAATTGTTGTGAATGCTTCGAAGAGCTAAGGTGAACGCGGGACGTGCAGGTAAGTCTAGGTGAGTTTATGATGTTATTTGAAATGATTGAGTTATGGCATGACTATATTTGTGTTTTATGCAACTTCGACACTATTGTACGGGTTGCGATAGGCAACTCCGACATTGTCGTACACGTTGTAATAATAGGCAACTTCGACACTGTCGTACAAGTTGCGATAGGCAACTCCAACACTGTCGTACATGTTGCAATAATAGTTAACTCTGACACTGTCATACAAGTTGCAATAATACTGGTCCGTCCCTAGTTTCTCTGATTGGGCAACCAATACCCATTCTTCTTTCTCCCTTCTTCCTCCGTTTCTTCTTCTCATTCTCTTATTTCTTACCAAAGATAATCTTAAATTAATATAATAGTACTTAAGAAAATATATAAAATAATAAATGGTAATACCATTACTCCAAATCCGCTTTTGCTTGCGCCTACGAGCCTGTATTGTCGAGTTCTTTAGGAATACGCTAAAGGAATATTTTGTACGTCTCACTATACTTTGGTCAATGAAAGTCAATACCCTCGCCTCTAAGGGTATTTTCGTAAAATCACACTTTTAAAATTATAAAAACAATAAAATTGGGAACGCGTCATTACAATCTACCCACCTTAAAAAAAATTTCGTCGCCGAAATTTAAAGTCATTGTTATACCAAAGTAGTGAAAAGACAGCATAGAAATAGATATGTAAGGAAGAAATCAAGTTAGAGTGGTTGCATAAAAGAGATTGCCATTCTGTCGCAATCGAATTGCAATGATTCTTCTTTCATGCCTCCAACTCAAACTTTCCTTCTCTTTCAGTACAATACTGTAATATATTGCTTTTATAAAACATACAATCAAAAATATTTATATATGTATAATAACATCCTGTCAAAATACATATATAATAACATAAAGTTATTGTACTGAAATTAAAACTGAACATAGACTATTCACCATGCACTCGTTGCGTTACGTACTTCGAAGATAAGCATATAGTATCTTTGGGTCGAGCCCAGACAATCAATAACTAATTAAATAAGTAAATACAAATGCTAACGTAGAATGACCTACTTGTCTACTTGCTTAACGAACCTAACAAATAAGTTATTGATATTACGGTCTACCGCCCGCAATATCGACAACTTAATGTTGTCTCAATAAGCAAGTAACAAATTTCCGATGGTGTAATATTACCATCTTGCCCCTCATTGGGAAATATACATACATTGGCTGATCCAAGTCTTAATCGTACTCACGCACTACCCTCACGGGTAACATCAACAATATCATAAAAAATTTCATGCCACAATCACGATCATTCAAATACCTGTTCACAATACTCTTTTGTAAATCACATAATGCGCATAAATATTTGTACCATTTCACAAACGATGCCATGCTCATAACTAAGAATGTAACCGCAGTTATACATAACTCTAACAAGGGTAAAGTGTCTACTAGTTACATACCGGGCGTAAAATCTCTATATGTCAGCTCCAATGGTACCATAGTAAAACCAAAATTGTCACTGTAGTTGCAAGCAACTAAAATAAAGATAGTGGTATGTTGCACCCAAACTAATGGTGGGAGGAACAAAATGCAACACGTCCACTAAGGTCTGAGTAACTCGTTTTAGTCTGATCATTAGTCTAGGGGTGGAAATGTAATACTGGCCAAAATCTACTCATAACGTTCAAAAAGACTTCCAAAGGCTTGGAAGTAAAACACTTAGCACGGTGAGATATAAATACGTCAAGATGATACTTTGGTCGAATTTTTGTTTGCCTGAACTTGTATAAAAGTCTAAAAGCAGCTCTCTCATAATGCCATCATTCTCCGAAAGCAAACAGAGAGGAAACTGTGGTTGTCTAGGAAGTTTGGACTTTATTTCCTCAAACATCCTTCCTACTCTAACCAGAGGCGGGGCGTACCTAAACTTAGAATTCTCTTCAAACACATGAAATGGAGCCTCAATTTTAATTATTTTCCTATCTCCACATTTGATCATATCACGGACGAGGACTTTTAGTTCACGTCATGCAGAGAAGTTAACACCATCCCACTTCTATCTTAGTTGGCTTCACAAGTGTCTTGTTGTTGAAATCCTAGCACCCACTTTAAGGAAAGAAATCCTCACCATTACCGACTTTAAACTTTGGGGTTGGAAGAACACGACCTTCCACTAGAGTAAAGTTATCACCAATTGAAACACCACATGAGCGTATGATTGGTTCAGCATCATGATTATTGGTTTTCATATTCTCTACATGTACAAAATAGCTTATATAGGGAGCTTATAATGATGATTCTCTATCGCCGATCGGATACAAGAAGTGATTATAATCATTCGAACAATTCTTGATAACTCAAAATTAATGTCAAATCAATGTTGGTGAACTCTAGCTGACATGGGATAGGAATGGTTGGAAATGTTCAAGGGTAATTATATCTTTTGCGGTGGTAAACAGTAACTACGTTTGCACAAACGGGATGGTGTACAATAGTGCAAGCGTAGACGTTGTCCTGATTCTTCCACCGTCGCAATTAGAAATCTAATTCTTTTCAGATGAATATGTACTTGAGAAATCTAAAGTTGATAAAGATTTTGGACACGTTCTCCACAGAAAAATATCTTTTGATTTTCAATGGAAATGATAACACTTGACTCTAGTCATGAGTGGGATGGTTCTTTTCGAACGGTTTTAACCGTTGGAAAGTGTAAGTGATTCTCGTTCATGCTGCCTCAGCACAATCGAAACATCTAGAGAACACATCATCATGGATTTCCAAATGATAAATGTCATCGAAAGGAATAAAGAAAAGGTAAGGTGATACAACAGTTCTTTTGTCAGAAACTTTATTCATAATTAACATCCTAAACCAAACTAATTTTCCTTGGTCGACAAGTGAGGAAAAACACTATAGTAAAAACATCGATAACAATTTGTCAATAAGTTCAACAAGACCAAAGATTGTCTCGAATTTCACAACACTTTGTGAGAATTCCAACTTTCTAAAGCTACTATATTTTTGGAGAAAAGAAAAGAATATCATTTATGAAAATCACATCTCCTAGGAGAAGTGCCAATTTACACAAAGGTAATATTTGAGGAATTTGATGTGAAGATGACTGTTGATAGTTGGAGAATTTAATCTCGTTACTAGAATAGGTGAGAAAGTCGACTACAAGACTATTATGAATTCGTCAAACTACAGAAGGAAACTCGAGTTACAAAGGTTGGTCGATTAGACCATCAACTCAAACTAGGGGATAACGGTTTTTAATCGTTATCCGAGGAAGTTGCTAAAATCTAGGTACGATCTTGAAGCTCAGTCTCTCACCTTCGCAGATAGGTTTGAGATTTCCAAGATAAAGTGTTTAATAACTAAGTTTTTTCAATAAAGTAGGACTTGTTCGAAAAGTCATAAGGAAAACTAATATATGAGTTGTTCGATAAGAAATAGGGAGAATAAATGTGATGTGAACAAGGTGGGTCAATGGTGTATTCTACTTCTCGCATTCAGTGGCATCCCCAATTAAAAATTTGAGAATTGATGCCAAAGGTAAACATCCCCAAAACGTACTATACTACTAACCAACTCTACTACACGAACTAAAAGGTCTTCACAGTTTTCTCGACACTCAAATAACCCCAACAGAGTGATATCATCTCGTATTTCGATTCTATTGTCTATCTGTGGAAGTGATCGAAAGATGGCTAGTCGAAGAAATTTTGATTACCTAAATAGGTAATATGGTTAACATAACCGTGAGTTTACTATCTTAATACAAAGTTTGCCCCTAACTTTCCGAGATTTAGTCTTACGCTCCAACAGTAACTGTTAGTCAGTCTATTGGTAGCGCTCTAATTAATAGATTTATGATATTTTGATATTGTTCATTACCCTAAAACTGTGAACCGACATTCTAGCATAGAAGTATCACTTCCAGATACTAGCATGTGTCTGGTATCATAAGTTATATCACTTGAATACTGGCTAACAGTTCCAGGATATTGAACAATATCATCAATAAGTGGCGCCATCATAGGCTGATTACAGTTTAGAGCCCGTTTGGGTGGATGGTTTAAGATGATTGGTAAATAACTGGTACTAGGAGCTGGTTCCATAATTCTAGGGAAAATACTTACTACTTCGGGGATTTTTACTGACCATAGATATAACAATTCTTACTCTTATGCCAATGCTCATCAAAATGACGAGTATAGCACCAAAAGTAATGTGGGAAATTAGTATTGGTTGAAGTGTTCTAAAGTCGGAAAAATAAAATTTTCTAGTAATCTACTTTAGAACGGACTTAAACAGAAGTCAATCTTCCTTAGAAGACACGGAACGATCACTAGCGTGTTTGGAAAAATTTGTGCTATCAAGGACCAAAAGTGATTATCCCAAGATGTTCTTTCGTCTAGTGCTACCCCTGTAGCACCACATTATCACTCGAGACATTTATGGAAATTTCGACGAAAACTAAAACTTCGTAAGGATTCTGATAAGTGGAACATTAATGGGTACTGCCAAGGAATCAAGACTATTTATGGTTTCCTAACTCGAAAAGGTTGGAAAAAAATGACTAAATAGAAGTGGAATTGGTAGGAAATTCTTACCTTATAATTTGGAGGTGTTTGCCAAAATGATCTTCTAAAACGTTGACAAGTCGACAAAACTGCCCAAAACTTAGGAAAAACTAACACATTTTTCGTATTCGACGAGGTGGCAAGATTCAGAAATTAGGTTCAAGAATAAAAAAATGCTTACATCACGTGTGTGATGAATGCAATACTGCCCAACTTATGCTCTGATACCAAATTGACACATCTTGACCCGGATTGTCCACTAGGACTCCGAAACGAGTTGTGCTGGCCGACACCAGGAAGGTGACGAAGTCATAAAGTGTAGTGATGTGGAAAATGTGAATGAATTTAAACCTAAAAGTGCCTAAATATGAGAATGCGCTGTGAGCGGAAATGAACCCATTTCACACGTGACGTTAGAGCATAAGTAAAGTACAGTAGCGTGGATTGAGAATCATACCAACGAAGGTAATCTCCAATACCAAGATCTGTCATGAATCCTCGTCGATAAGAAAGCTCAGCTATTAAAACCTGGAGTTGTAAAAAAACAAGGGTGAGTGGGCCTGAAAATAAAGTTTTAATAAAAACCTTCTGAAACGTTATAACCCATCGCTGTAAAACCTGTATAATTTTCAGAAAATCATACTACGTATAAGTATGAAATCAAATAAAAATCAACAGTAAATCCAGAAATATTCCAAATCACTACATATCGGCAACATCATGATAAAATCAGGTACTCATCAATGTTGACACACGAGTCGGAGTTGCCTAATGCAGCCTGTACGACAGTATCAGAGTTGCCTATTGCAACTGTATGACAGTATCGGAGTTGCCTATCGCAGCTTGTATGACAGTGTCAGAGTTGCCTATTATTGCAACATGTACAACAGTGTCAAAGTTGCCTATCGCAACCTGTACGACAATGTTGGAGTTGCCTATCGCAACTTGTACGACAGTGTCGGAGTTGCATAAAACACAAATATAGTCATGCCATAACTCAATCATTTCAAATAACATCATAAACTCACCTGAACTTACTTGCACGTCCCGCGTTCACCTTAGCTCTTCAAAGCATTCACAACAATTATATGTAGGTAATATGCATATGGATATGCCATAATGCAATCTAATATTCAACCATACCATAGTATTTTAAAATAAGGTTAAACTCTGTTTACTACCCTGAAGTTTTGTGGTTTTCAACATTTAGTACATCAAGTTTTTTTCGTCCTAGAGTCATACCTAAAGTGTAAATTCTGGGACAGTCTCATACATCCGTTAGTCAAACTGTTAAGTCTTCTGTTAACTGATGACGTGGCGCCCACATGGACAATGACTGGAAGCCACGTGTCATTAAAAAATATTATAAAAAAAACCTTCTTCTTCCATGCAACCCGCACCCTCCCCAGCTTTTTTTTTCCTTATTTTTCCTTCTTCTTCTTCCCAGATTCGATTTTTCTTCATCCCATATTCGTTTTTTTTCCTCCTTTTTCTCCTTCTTCTTCCCAGATTCAGATTTTCTTCTTCTTCTTCCTAGATTCGGTTTTTCTTCTTCCCATATTCGTTTTTTTTCCTCCTTCTCCTTCTTCTTCCCAGATTCAGTTTTTTTTTTTTATTC
>JADOBS010302827.1:0-15479 GCA_015708375.1 Cydonia oblonga | reverse complement strand
TTTTGTTTTTGGTAAGGGCGTCTTAGTGTGTTTCGTTCATGATGATTTTCTTGGATCAATTTTTAAGATATATTGTTCTTCAGTAGACCATTTATTTGAATTTGAACCCTTTTATTCTTCTTCAAGATGTATTGTGTTGTTACTATACCTTTCTAACTGAGATTATTAAGCGCGACTTTCAGTATTATAACAAGTGAGGTACATATTAATCTTATTATTTTGCTCACCGCTTATTTTTTTCTTCTCAAGAGTATAGGTTCAAAATCATTAATTAAAACAGTATCTAAATATAATGTTTTTCGTTAACAGGTCATCCATTAAATAAACAAGTAAAAAATAAGTCTAATTGAGTTAAACAGTTTTGTCAGTTATCTTAAGGGTTCGGGTTCATATGTCTTGTTAAAATGTGATTTGTGATTAACACACCCAAAAAAAATAAAAAATTGTTACCACGTCTAATTGTGAGTGATACAATTAAATTTTTGGAAAGGAAGTGATTATCGTTTGATACATAGGCATGGTCATAAAAAGTTGCGACATTGGTTGAAATAAGTATCTCAATTGGTAAGATTATCAAAATTAGATAACTATGACATTATCAATAAATATTTATGGAATTGTCAATCACATTATTCAATACTAGCATATGGGCATACACAATATGTGTGAGAAATTTTTTTATTTTTGTTTTTGAAATAGAATGAGAGAGGAAGAGACTGATATGTGGGAGTGGGAAGTTTATTTTTTTAATTTTTAAAATTTTTTAATTAGAGTTATGTTAGGATTACATGTGGGTGAGGCTTTGAAAAAAAATAACAAAATTTGGTTGTGTGAAACTATATTTCTACCCCATATTTCTTATTCATGTTTTGTTTTAATTAGAGGATTAAACTGGTAATTTTATAGAGTTTTGATTGACAATGAATGTTTTATTAATTAATAGAGATTGACGACATATTGACAAATTTATATATAAAAAAAAATTATCATCTTAGTATTTGGAATTGTATTTTCGTCAAAGCAACCGATATTTCGAGAAGTTTTGTTTTTATTGGAAGGTCTGAGGTAGTTACATACACTGCTCATGCTAAACTAAACTTTAAATCATTCGGGCAATTTGGGCCTTTTAATATTGGCATATTTTAATATAGGCGTCAGTTTTGAATTTTATGGATAAAGCATTTATGCCTTTTAGTGATTTGATTAAATTTTTTTTTTTCATAATTTTTGTGCTATATGCACATTATATTGTAACAAATTTTCTATAATCTAGCCTTTTGATTACACTCTCCTCCATTAAAGATAATTGTAAAAAAAATGGTTATATTCAATTTATTTTCACAATAATGTTACAATTTAGCAATAATTATCTACGATGTAAGATATTTTCTTTCCAAAATAGTTTAAAATATTTTTAAATCCCACAAAATCAAACGTACCGAAATAAGTTTTTCTTTTAGTACGTTAAGAGAAAATAAGATTGAGAATAATATAAACGTACCAATACACAATGTGTATAAAACAAAACGTACCAAAATAAAAATAATCTACCATTAACAATATGTATCAAATCAAACGTACCAAAATTGTAAATAAACGTACCAATTAATGATTTTTGTAAATTCAAACGTACCCGCAGATAATATATACGTAATGTATTATACCTAATAATAATTCGTCAACAACTATACTTAAAAAAACAGCAACAAGAATATAATTTCACAAAAAATTGAAAAAATTACACGGAGCTTTTATGTTGATCACCAACTACTTGAAGAAAAAAAACATTTGGAAAATAAATAATATTAAATGTTTAAATAACAAAAAAAAAAAACTATCATTGAAAAATATATCTGGAAGAAGAGAAAATATAGTTTAATTATTAATACCTCAACTAAATAAGGAAAAGTGCATCATGCAGATAAAATGATAAATTTAAAAATTATTTTAATTTAAATAAAATATAATAATGACATGTAATTTAGCTTGAGGTGGATTGGTCAAAACATTTTAATCAAATTTTAAAAAGACACAAATGTTTAATCTAAATGATATAGAAAAAATGTTAAGGATTCTAATTTTCCCTATTTAATATTAGGTTGCGTTAAGATTATAATCCTAGTCCAAACGAAAAACTGTTTAACAAAACGGATTGTTTCAAAAATTTGGGCGAGAGATTTTCAAAAATTTCAGCGAGGTCTTATTTGTTTCAAAATTTTAAATTACCTGTTAATGACTTCAATCCCTAATTTCTCAAACAGATTGATAAAATGAGCCCATCACAACCACGTGAACTGTCTTTTCTAGTTGGGCTACAAAGCAAAAGTAGTACTTGGGAGAGGAAATTTTCGGTTGGCTATAGCCCAACCCAGCCAGTGCTAGATCCGTCTCTGATCACCACCACAACATTCTTCATTGTCTCACCATCATCACCAATCGTGATCATTTTTAACACACCTTCATCACTGCCATCATGCACCACATCCTCCACCGACATCACCCTTGACCATGGCCACGACCACCTCCACCATTTCACCATCAACTGACACCACCGTCACCTTCTCACCATGACCATTACCACTGCACTTTTTTCGTCACCACCGTTACCATCACTAACACCACCATGGCCACCATATTATTCATCGCCATCACCCCCACCACCATAGCCATCCATCACCACCTCCAACGTCTCACAGCTAAAGCCACCACCACCGCCTCCATCACCACCACAATCACCTCCGACCACTATCGCCACCACCACCATAACCACATTCTTCACCCCGCTCACCATTTTAGATATTGGTACCATACGCATTTTCAATGTTTTCATTGTCAAAATTCATTTATGGAATAAACTATCGGACACATTCTCAAATCAGAAATCCTATTTGTCTTTTTTGTTTTATAAAACAGTTTTTCAAAATTATTTTGCAAAATGTTACCATACGGGCCATTTTATTTTTTAATTGAATCCAGTAGGTTGAAATCATACGGGCCATTTTATTGTTTTATTGAATCCAGTAGGTTGAAATACTACATTTTGTATACCATATGTATTACCTTTGAAATGCAGTAAGTGTAACATTATTCGTTTTCCATTGGGTTTTTATTTATATATCAACGTCTTAAACCACAGTACTTCGTTTGATGACGTGTAGATAAATATCTTGCTTCTATAATTATTATCACAAGTGTTTTTGCTAGAAGTATCTTTATTATAAGGGTTTCTATCACAAATGATCTCTGAAATTGACCCTCATCATCAAGATAGTCCCTGAAATTGAAAACCAATTATTGTAGTCTCTGAAAATAGGTTTCGCAAATCAATATGTGGCCATTCCATCACAATTCTGTTAAAAATTTTGTTAAGTGTTAATGTGGCACATAAATGGACCCCACAAGATTTACGGGTTTTTATCACAGATGGTCCTTGAAATTGATCCACACCACCAAGATGGTCCCTGAAATTAATCTACACCATCAAGATGATCCCTGAAATTGAAAATCAATCAATGTAGTCCTTGAAAATAAGTGTCGCAAATCAATATGATCATTTCGCCACAATTCTGCAAATTTTTTTTTGTTATGTATTGATGTGAGTTTAATAATTAATTAAAAAAGTTGTCTAGATATTTTTTTGCACTATGATTTTTTTTTCTTATAGTAGTGCCTACTTGTAAGCCGATTTATCTTATTGCACTATGAAGTTCTCTCTTTTCGCAACTTTTTTTTATTAACTATTAAATTATTAAGCTTATTTGTAATTTCTTTAATTTAATTAGACATGTGTGACCAATTTATTTGTCACATCAACACAAGATAGATTTTTTGACAAAAATGTGATGGAAAGACTACATTGATTTGAGACACTTACTAACGGGGGCTACATTGATCAATTTTCAATTTCATGGACTATTTTGTTGTTGCTAGTCAATTTCAGGGACCATTTTGGTGTCCCGGGTCAATTTCAATGATCATTTGTGAGAAAAAATGACTTATGAGACCCATTTATGTGTCACATCAGCACTTAACAGAATTTTTAACAAAATTGTGACAGAAGGACCACATAGATTTGCGACACCTATTTTCAGGGACTACGTTGATTGATTTTCAATTTTAAGGACCATCTTGATGGGGATGATCAATTTCAAGGATCATTTGTGATAAAAACCCTTATTATAAAGATGTTGAATTCGTCATTAAAATTCCAAGTGCTTCATTTTTATGTTTTAAATGAAAATCTCAATGTTAAGAGAGGTAAAATTTTTATTAAATAAAAAAAAGTTACACCTACTCATGGACATAAAACTTACCCTGATAATTTAAAAAAGCTGAAAGATGAAAGATACATGAAATTAAGATGAAGAAGAATTTCTATATTTTTATGAATCATTCTAAATTCTTATACCAAATGTAGTTTAAACCTTTTTAACTGTCAAAAAAACATTTTCAACTCTTCCAGAAACGATCCAAACATGCCCCCATCATATTTCTCAGTTTATGTAGTAATGTAATTGTATACAATAAGAACATGAAAGTTTAATAAGGTATTGTATCAAAAAATTTATCACAAAAATCATGTTCTCTCGTTTGAGTTTAACGTCGATCAATCAAAGAATCCACAGTGATGTGTATATCACTAGTGGCGGAGTAAGAATTTGTGGGGTCATGATTTCGACCAAAAAAAACTTCATTGGACCATTTCGTCGAACACCTGATAAGAACATGTCAAATTTTGGCAAAATCTGCTGAAGGCTTATGTCAATATATGTCAACAACTACTATAATATATAGTGACTTGTCAAGGGTGGCTATAGGAAACTGTAGAGTAATGTTGAATAATGTTAAGACTTTTTAATTATTAAGGCATTTCATCGAGCATTTGGTGCGCACAACAGTCTCATAAGAAGAAAGAAAAGGAAGACATAGATGATAAAAAAAAAATTAGAAAAAGAAGTAGGAGGAAGAAATTGTAATTTAGTTTGCCCTAGTTGTTTATAGGGTCGAATACAATATACATATAAATATACATAGGGTTTTTTAAGTTGTTGGAATTACGGACAAATAATGTTCCCATGTTAACTCCGTCACTGAGTTTAACGTCGATGATCCAAGAATCCACAATGATGAATATTTATGACTTAAACCTAGCATTTTTCCCAGCTAGCTAGCATGCATATATTTTGTAACGATAAGGGCAAAGTCTAGTGATTAACAGTGATCCAGCCATCCACAGATTTAACCTAATAAGGGTACATAAATTGGACTTATATCTAATTTCCTCTACTTAGAATGATATAAAGATAAATCTATTTGAGGATGCAGAGGACCCGGATAAGGAGAAGTCTCAGGTTTTATACTTGTGACCAGTGGAAGAGATCTCATGCTATCATAGATTAACAATTTAACTAGATAACAACATTTTACAACCAAAGTTCATGCACACAGCTTACTTATAGTGGCTTTCTTGATATGGCTAGTGGCTACCATATACATATATTTACCTAATTATTTAAAAAGTTGAAACGAATGTCGGTATAAAGAGTTGAAAGCGAAAATGAAAACGTGAGGTAGCTTAGCCAGGCTTCATCACATCAAATCAAATTGCATCGCATATGGAGAAATGTTTGTGTGGACTCAGAACACCGTTATATGGTATTATAATTAAATCTGTTAAATTTTATTAAGTGAAATAGTAATATTACGTGATAATGTTCCAGGTAAAAAAAAAAAAAAATACTCATCGTGTATGACCACGAATGCCGAAAAACTGGAGTTACTCTTTATCTGAAGCAACTTTAAACCTGTTGGCATAAGAAAATGGCGGATAATAAAGTTCTAGGTTTTGGTGCAGAGAGATTAGAGAGTGAAAGTGTGAGAAAGTAGGTTGGGGATGAGAGAACATCGGGGCGACTTGCGAGCCTTAAAATACGGGTCAAACAAGATTGGAAGATAGTGCCATTTTCTTACAATCTAAGCAATGAAGATATATAAATTTCGCATTTCACAATTCACAATAAATTAAAATATTAATCCCCTCCAATTCTTTATTAATTTCTTTCTCTTCGAAATTTATTCTTTCTTTTCCTTTCCCTCCCTTTCACCACCCACCTTGACATAACACTCCTCAAATTCACAACTAAGAATTTGCCCCATCTACTGACCACATATATATTAATACTATTTCTCATTCCCCTTGTCTTAGTAATTAGGTCATTGGAAACTTGGCTTAAGTATTTGTCTAATCTTCTCATTTGTTGTTTAATCCAACGATTTTAATTAGATTGCACTACTGTTGTAGTTACATGCAGCTTTCATATATATATATATATATGTATATATATATGTATATATATATATATATATATAGAGAGAGAGAGAGAGATGAGATCGAGCTAGTCAATCGAGAAACTATTTCAACATTTTTGCAAGATTTTATAGAGGGGTTTCAACGGTTCATTATTAAGAGCATCTCTAAATGAGATGTCAAAACTGTCACATAGGCATATAACAGTAAAAATTGGCAGCAAACTCTCTCCAATTGAGCTTTCAATTTCCTACGTGGCTGAGTCAATTGAAGACAAAGCCTTCTTCTGTCAAATTTGACAACATGTGTCAAATCCATTTAATATTTTTTAATAGATTTAATGAAAATATAATAAATGTGGTTGTGTATTTTAAGAATTTGATTGGTTGTCTACATAAATGGACCCTACAAAGTGATTAAAAAATTTTAGAATAACATTATTATTTGATATATCGGTTGAATCAAAAAATTGTACAAAATGTCAAATTGCCACATAAGCCATCAAATATTAATTTAATATTTTAAATTTGACATCTCTTTTAGAGATGCTCTAATGGGTCAAGCACCAATATTATTTTTAGCTTAACCACACGCTAGTAAGTATGCAATTTTATTACAAAAAACTTCGATACAATAAAAAATAATATCACTGAATACAAGTTATATTTTTTTTGTCAAGTTTATGATGTGAGACTTTTTTACATTCTTCAACGCAATTCTCCAAGCATGAGTGTGCCCATGTTATAGTGGCACGCAACTCGAAATTAAGGCATTGGATTTCTTCTTAAGCGAACTATTAATCGAATGAAAGAAAGAAAAAAACTCTGATGGCCGGCGGCTTAGCCAGATGAGTCATTGAACAAAGCATACAATCATTGAAGCTGTTGACAGCACTAGTTAAAATATGGACAACGCAGCATTTGGATAGCTGAAATAGACAACCAGGTTAGATTAATCACAATGCATTCCTTATATGAAAATGTAGGTAAACTCCTATGGATACGTCGCAATATATAACTTATCTTGAAGGGTGCCTAGTCTTTTTCTGTGGACATCACTGATGTGTTGAGTAATCTTATAGAGTTAGAGAGCTCCTTCAAGTAGGAGTTTGGGATATGACCGACAAGGGGAAGGAAAAAATAACTTTCGAGATGAATTAGTTCTTCGTCCCAACAATCAAACCACATTTGTCCTATATTCTTTTATATATGACTTCTAATGTATATTCTTTTGATTTATCCCAATTTCATTGTTGTATGTGTGATTCTTTTGCTTGTAAATATGACTCACTAAATTAGACAAGGAATGTATATAACTCACTTCGATTAATTAACCCATCTAGCTGGATATGCCAGAAGGGGAGAGAAAAAAGGAGTGCTTGAACTAATTTGCTGTTGATCTATATGTATTAGATAGTTGTAAAGAATGGGAAAATCAATGTTTGACAGATTATAGTTCTGACTAAATCATATGGGTCCTAAAGTTGGTCTTAGCCATCTTCAAGTACAAATTGCGGTTTTCACACGGTGATGCCGATATAAAATTTCGTTTTCGGAACAAGATCCCAGATACAGGCTTTTTCATCAAAGGTGGGTTCTTGATTTTGACAAGGAGCTAACATGCCTATTACAACTTACTTAATAATGAGATATATCTCCTCAATTATAAAACGTGAAAGAGAAAAAAAATGTTTGGTACCGAGACATACTAATATAGTTCCTGATACATTAACATTGTTGTTATACATATATTAAAGAATAATAAAATAGAGAAGATATATTTTATTTCTCTAATTTATTTCTCAAAATAACTTTTAGGAGGAAATTAAGATATATTTTATTTCTCTAATTTATTTCTCAAAATAACTTTTAGGAGGAAATTAAGTTTCCTTACCCTTATGTATTTAGGCCTGCTTGTTCAATTAGGATTGATTTATTTCTTGTTTGAAATTAGTTTTCTATCTTGTTTCTTATAAATACTTTATGGAGAAGAATAATGAATTATGAGTGTGTGTGTGTGTTTTTTTTTTTTGTTTGATCAAAGTGAGTGTGTTCAGCTATACATTATATTATAAATATGTACTGTAGATTGACATTCAATATCAGCAAATAACAGTTGTACTCTCTAATTCTAAACACTCATGGGGAGCTAGCTAGTTTTACATTTTCAATATAGTTTGTCTTAGGTTATTAATTAAAAACATGCGTGTTATAAGATGATTTGTGTTCAACTCTCAAAGAAAAAAGAAAGGGAAAAAAACTAGTTAGGTCTTTCCTGAGAATGAAGCAAGAACCACATGCAGGCATAAAATCAAATGGTTGATTCAAAAAGTCAAAACACATTTAAGGAACCACACGTGAGCGAGAGAGAGCTAGCGGTCACAGAGTTGGCATTTATGCTTTTCTTCCCTCCCCCTCTAACTATTCTCTCTCCATTGATGCTTTTATCTCAGATTGAGAGTGCTCTATTGGATTCTGGAGAACTATAATTTCTGGAATCCTCGTACGTCAACCAATGAAATATTAATCAGCACCAACAAACAAAAGTTCCTCAGCTTTCTGCTCCCCTTCTTATAATCTGAGTCAGTAGTTTAAACTCTCTTAACACTCCAACCCCTTTTGTCTCTTAATTTGTTTTATAAAACCATTTTAACAGTAGACCACTTTTTATTTAGTGTACCTTGCCCTTGAAGTTCACTCATATTAATTTGTACCCCCTATATTATACTTCCTTCTTCAACCCTTCCTCTCTTTCTCCTTTAGCAACTCCACCACCCTGAGAGAGCATGCCTGAATGTCCAGAGAAAGGTAATAATTATTTTTTCATATAATTGCAACGTTTTCTATGGGAACTGACCTCCACGAAAATTTTTCTCTCCTTACACACCTGTTTTTTCCTAGCCTTCGAAATGAAGAAATCAAAAGAATATATAGGAACGGAAATAAATAGGAATGCGCAAAAGGAGAAAAGAGTTTGCGGAATCAATTCCCTTTCTATATTTGTATTATATGCGTCATCACAATTTTGTTTATGCGTTAATTTTCTGCTTCTAGGGAGAGAGTTGATGAGATAGGCAAGAAGTTTAAGAGAGAAACTGATGCTTCTTCCCATTATCAAATGGGAAGAAGACACACGTTGGGCCCTCCTGGAACCCTAAACACCATCACTCCTTGTGCTGCCTGTAAACTCCTCAGACGAAGGTGTGCACAGGAATGCCCCTTCTCTCCTTACTTCTCTCCCCACGAACCCCAGAAGTTTGCTTCGGTCCATAAGGTCTTTGGTGCCAGCAACGTCTCGAAGATGCTCATGGTAATTAAACTATAAGTCCTAATTCTTATTAAGTCATCATTATGCATTCATCATGTACTTTCAATTTCGGAGAAAAGTGTTTGATACTGGTGCCAAGCTTCATCTTGTCCATATTTTGTTAATATTTGGTTTTTATGAAATAAATCCTGACCCTTCAATTCCCTCACTATTTTCGTTAAAAAGAATATTTGGTTTTTATCGATAATGTATATCTTAATTACCTTATGTGTCGTGCACATAATTATTTAATCAGGAGGTGCCGGAGACTCAAAGAGCAGATGCAGCAAATAGTCTTGTTTATGAAGCAAATGTGAGGCTACGAGATCCGGTGTATGGATGCATGGGTGCAATTTCGGCTTTGCAACAACAAGTTCAATCTTTACAAGCTGAGCTCAACGCAGTAAGGGATGAGATACTTAAATACAAATACAGGGAAGCCAATCTCCTTCCATCTAATTCTCATCATATGGGTTTGTTCTCTACTTCCGGGGCTGTTTCTGCTGCTTCCTTGCCCCAGACCCCACAGCCACCCCCACCACCGCCACCGCCACCTCTTATGCCTCCTACTTCATCTTCTTCTTCTGTGTACACTAATCAACAAACCAGTGCCGCGGATTATAGCTCCCTTTCAAGTGAAAATGTTTCCTTCTTTGGTTAAACTTTAATTTTTAGACTGAAATTAAGACATCGATCCCATTTAATTTTCTTATTATGATGATTCTTCAAGTGGAATAAAATGATGATAAAGAGAGACGTTTTATAGTTGATATAAAGTTTCTTGGGAGGTTTTTAGTTTCTTAGTTAATGTCAATCCATTTTAGGTCCTTATTTTGTCGCCAGATATTGTTGGTTGTTATGTTCCTTTCCGCATGCTACTTATTAACTTTAATTTCCATCACTTTTTGTTCTTCTCCGTAGATATTGGACGAAATATAGCAAGTATCCCAATTAAAACTCGTACTCTAGCCACCAAAGTCAAACGAGTTAGTTTGTTCTGTTGTTGTACATTATTCATGGTATTATATGTTGAACATGCAGAAGTACCTCTCTGCCATGTACCATGTTTCTGAATTTATTATTTGATCCTTGTATATCTTAGTAAGAACGCGATTTTAATGAAATCCTACTACATGATATATAAAATATGATTTATTACATGTTTTATACCTCTCTGCCAACCAAGGATCATGAATTATTGATAATTTGAAGAAATTAATATTGAAGTTGGGGGAAGAGACAATTAATTAAGGTTTGTGAATTGAAATCCTCAGCATTTGGGTCACATTAAATTATCCTCGGCCCAGATGCCTTGATCGAGGATCACTAAGAGCTGTTCGGTTCATGGGATGTTTAGCCAGGGCCGGCCGAATCCTATTAGGAAAAGGAACATTCCAGATAAATAGAAGGTAGAGGCATGTTGCGAAATAGATGAATGGGATGGATAAGTCCTGATGCGATGAGGATTCTCGGCCGGATAAAGATGCCAAGGCGTGAAAGTGAATGCGACCTGATAAGGGGGTTGAGTTCAAAGTCCTAATGAAAGGAGGACCGATCGAGATAAGCATGGGATCAGGATAAAGAGTTGTAGTCCAAATGTAGTTCTGATTCGATCAGAAGCAAGTCTGCTACTAAATAAAGGGGAGAGTGCACCATTCAAGGGCCGCAACTCAACACACAACTGCCCTGCGCAAACTCGCTCTACACGAAACCTCTCAACAACTTTGAGAAATTTCTTTTTTCCCCTTTCTCGCTGATACATCTTCAGTTTGGATAAACAACAATGTGAAGGCAACCAACGACATCTTCAGTTTGGATAAACAGCACTTGAGCCGTAGAATCAGCCGACCGCAGAGCACCTTCAGTTTGGATAAACAACACTGCCTCGAGGCCGACTGATTATTTATCCAAGTCTCGGTCGAGAAGGGTTCTCGAATCCTTATCGACAAAGGTCATCTCATTAGCATTCTCGGTGAAGTAAGGTGTTACGAATTACTGAGCTCGGCACATTGAACGCCGAGTTGTTTATGATTGGTTATTCACAAGTGGGTTTTAGAATTCGGCATTCTGACGGTCGAGCCACATTCACCATTAAGACATACATCTCTTTTGAGCATTTGTGTCCTTATAGTCTGGTGCCAGTTCGGCGTGCTTATACTTTCACGAATATAATCACCGTGGCCGAACCTGGTGCCGACGATTAGTGAACTTTGCAGAATTAGCAGCCTTGTCTTCGGGCTCTAGAACCCAAAGGCCGAGACTTGTTCCTTCCTCGGTCGCAGTCGCAAGATCAAGAAGTCAGCAGCGCGGCCAACGCTACATCCACATTTTACTCCCCGGCCGAGCTCGGCCGACGAGTTGGCACGCCCCGCATACAACTGAAGGACGTAGTTAGCTTATAGATTACTCGGCCTACGCGCCATGTAGGCTTGGTATTTTTTAAGGTCAACAAGATCATATTTCATCAGACAATTCTGGATAATATGGTTTTTATTTCCTGAGTAAGATTTTAAGGGCCAAGGTAGTAACCCTGACCCAGCATGATGAGAAACTGAATAATTAAGTATTAGGTAACTCATTAATTTTGGGTAGAGTCAGCACCAACCGATGGCATGGCATGAATGGTAGCATTTGGGACACAGCTAAACTGGAACTTTTGTACTGGAAAAGCTGTAAAACAATTTCATAGCTCTCACAAATTAGATTAATTTTGATTTTAACAGTCATCTGGTTGATGGAGTAGTGGTATATAAAAAAATAGGGTTCCTGCTCAAAAACTAAAGATTCTTTGATTTATTACACGATGATAAAATTGAAGGTTGTGGGATTTGCTACAATAATGAATCCTACAAATATTTGAAACCTCATTGCTCCGTGAAATTGTTGAAGCTCAATTAATAGAAAACTACATTTTAATCTTTAAATAAGATGAAATTTAGAAAAATGTCTTATACAAGATTAAAAATTGATTTTAATCCCTAGATTTTATTAAATGTTAACATATGTATTCAATGTTTCTCCTTTTTATTTATAATTTTATGGTGTGCATAAATTAAATTTTATGAAAATATTATAAATTTTAATTCTCATTATTGTGAGTATCTTATATAAAAAAAATATTTTCGTAGAGATTTTTAGGTACACTTATGTTTTTGTATATTTTCTTATGTGCCACTTGTCACATCCCGGTCCGGGGTCCACCACATCCCGGGCCCGCTCTACCATCGTAGCACGATATTATCCGCTTTGGGCTCCGACCACACTCTCACGGTTTTGTTTCTGGGAACTCACACAAGAACTTCCCAGTGGGTCCTGGTGACGGCCAGCATGCTTCGACATTTCCAGGTCGGGGTGTGTCACCACTAATTCATTAAAATATATTTAGGTACGAACATTTCGGTACATTGAGTTAGTATAATATGTTTAGGTACGGACATTTTCGTACACTAGTTTAGTATAATATATTTAGGTATTGACATTTCGGTACACTAGTTTAGTATCGTATGGTTATGTACGGAATTTTCGGTACACTTATATTTTTGCATATTTTCTTATGTGCCACTAATTTACTACAATATATTTAGGTACAAATATTTTCGGTACACTAAATGTAACATCCCACATTGCCCAGGGGAGTGGATCCTGTAAGCCTTATATGTATATTCTCATCTCTACCTAGCACGAGGAATTTTGGGAGCTCACTGGAATCAGGTTCCATCGGAACTCCGAAGTTAAGCGAGTTCGCGCGAGAGCAATCCTAGGATGGGTGACCCACTGGGAAGTTCTCGTGTGAGTTCCCAGAAACAAAACCGTGAGGGCGTGGTCGGGGTCCAAAGCGGACAATATCGTGCTACGGCAGAGTCGAGCTCGGATTGTGGTCCCGGCTTAGAAGTGTGCCGATGAGGATGTCGGGCCCCTAAAGGGGGTGGATTGTAACATCCCACATCGCCCAGGGGAGTGGATCTTATAAGCCTTATATGTATATTCACATATCTACCTAGCATGAGGCCTTTTGGGAGCTCACTGGTTTTGGGTTCTATAGGAACTCTGAAGTTAAGTGAGATTGGGTCAGAGCATTCCCATGATGGGTGACCCACTAGGAAGTCTTGCTCGCTTGAGTTCCCATAAACAAAATCGTGAGAGAGTGGTTGGGGCCCAAAGCGAACAATATCGTGTTACAGTGGAGTCGAGCCTTGGATGTGGTGGGAGCCCGGATCGGGATGTGACACTAAATTAGTAAAATATATTATGCTACGGACGTTTAGGTATACTAATTAGAGGAAGTTAAATAAAATTAATGAATTAAAAAGTGTATAATAATAAATTTAAAATTTAATGTAATGACATTAAATAAGATATCTATTAAATATTAAAACAAAAATATAATATAAATATAAATTTGAATTAAGTACACATTAAGGGACTAAAATCAATATCCAATCTCACACCAGGTTTTTATTAAATTTTAATCTTCTTGAATGATTAAAGTTAAAAAACCCCTTAAATTAATTCCTGAAATTATATTGTTATAAGGAGCTCAAATCTTCTACACTCAAAATGAGTGTGGTTTCTCTTTGGCTCTGATCATTGACTGAAACATGTTTATAAACTTAACTTTGTTGTAAAAACTTAATATATGTCAACCAATAGTTGGGGCCATAGAGAGGCCACACTCATTTTAATTGTAGAAAATTTGATCTCCATTATAAGACGCTACTTCAAAGTCAAGGTTATTTTGATGAAATTAAAAGAACTGAAAATGGGGTTGTCTTTTTATTTTTTTTTCAATAGGAATAAGGTGCTTTATTGAATCACCATTAGATAATACATGAACAGTGCAACAGATAACCATAGAATATTCACAGCCAAACCCTAAACCCAAGGACATGTTTACTTAACAGAAATGAAAAAAAAAAAAATGAACGGAATCAAAGATCTTAGAAGTATGAGAAGTAAAGAAAGGGAATCATATCAACTAGTCCCCTATTATCGAAGGGGCAGTTTTGTAAAATGAAATTATCAGTAGTATAATCACACAACGCGTACGCATATATTGCTATTTAGTGAAGTTACAGCATTTTGTCAAGTAGATGTATTTATTTGTTGGATGGTCAATGGTCTTGCCAGCTATATTAATTTCTCAAAGCAGTTTTGTTTCCTTGGCGTGTGGATTTCAACCCAAGTGGAAAGTAGGCGAGGAACCTGAATCACATAAGCAAGATCTTCATTAACAATTTTTATTAAATAATAGTGAGAAATATTTCTAACTAATTAACAAATATATACACTTGTACTGAATTAGCTAGGTATCCATCCTTCAAGATTATAGAACCAATTAGATGTGATGGAATTTGGTCTTATGTCATGGTTGCTTACAATAATGGCATCTTACTTTGTCTTCGTACAACTCCCTTTGATTCTCTCCATTGAAAACTGTCAAAATAACTATCATGATCATCTCTTCTTCCCTTCGTTCCCTAAATGTCATCCATGCCCTCCTTTAATTATATGGCATGGATGATATCAACGGGCATTATCAACTGTTTTATGTACTAATTGATTGGAAGTTCACTATTGACTAAAGGTGTATTAGGGTTTGTTTGTATTTCCCTGATATACATATATATACATGAGGCCCATAAGAGAAGGGATCTCCATTTTTTTAAAATGGGGATTAGTTGTGGGGCTTATTGTCACAACCCGTTCCTAATTTTACGTTTTTATTAATTTTAATAAGCTTAAATTTACGAAAATGCACTAGAGGCAAGGATTTTGCTTTCCGTTGACCATTGATTAGAAAGATGCATGACTCATTATTTTAGTGTATCCTCGTAGTGCTCGTCACTACGAACACATAGGCAAAAAC
>JADOBS010302826.1:0-15476 GCA_015708375.1 Cydonia oblonga | reverse complement strand
TCCCCCACTACACTACTTTATTGACGATATTACCATTTCAATTTTATTTTTTTTATATATATATATATATATATATATATATAAACAAATTATTTTGCACAAAATAGAAAAACTAAAAGATTTTTGTTCTGGAAAAGCTTTTAAAATAACTGAATTTTGGATGAACTATTATATGCTTCTTGTATAAAGTATTTAAAATATTTTTTGTAGGATTAACTCACTTTTTTAATAAGGGGTTTTAAAAATGTTTTTATCAAAAACGTTTTCAGTTATTTATTTCTTCTGGACAAACGATTGTTTTTTCACTAAGAGGAATGAAGGAGTGAGTTAAGCTTTACAATGAACTTATCATAATAATATGGTTCAACTTCGTCTATAATGAAAATTAAACATAAGATCTTACACTTTTAAATAAAGATAATTCAATTATTTTAAAATCACATCTAAACACACTCATTATAGTTAACGTGATAAACTATGACAAACATAAGTTAAACCAGTTAATTAGAATTGTGTGTCTGCTCATTCTTTGGCGCACTCATATGTGGCGCGTAATAGACTAGATTTGACTACTGAGCTTTATTAAGGTCAAGTTTAGAAAAAATATTTTAATTTAGATGATAAGAATATTTCTATATTTGGTTTTGGCTTGATTTTTCGTAATTGATAAATGGTATTTCTGGTAAATGATGTAGTTGGTGATGGCAATTTGGTACTAGGAAATTAGAGAGCACAGTCAATGGATAAGCGCATTTGAGGGAGTGTCGGTACTTGCCTTCACTCCCTGTCAGTTGCTTTTGTAGACGCGTGGCCAGTTGGTATTGCACTCAAATTATTCTCGTCAACTTGATCTTTAGAAATATTAAAAATAAAAACCAACGAGAAATACAATAATTTGCCCAAAACGTCTATTTCCAGGGGAAGAGATATTCTCCAGATTTCTCCTATCAAATCCATCAAATTCATTAATTCGGACCACGCGTTTGAAATTTGATCAAACGGTTATAAATAGTGATTTCTTTAAAAATTATAATAATTGTAGCTTTCGGATTAAATTTCAACGGTCCGGATTATGGATTATGGATATGGATTGGGTGGCTTTGATGGGATAGATCCAGAGAGGATCTCTTCCCTATTTCCAGAACCAGAACTGTGACTGCTTCCACTACGTCCATAAAACGTAATTGTCAGCTAAAGAAACCTTCATTTAGCTTGAGTGGAACCAACTGGCATTACCCTCTTTGTTTTTAGCCTTTTCATTTTCACATCAACACGGTTTAGTGCGATCAGATAATTGTCATGTTACAGACGCGGATTAGGTTACTTGACCAGGCTATTGTGTTGGATTTTGAACCCACATCCTCATAATTAGGGTAGAATAATCGTCTTTTCTGAAAGAAATAAAAAACGGTTATCATCAGTGGCAGAGTCAACAAAGGATCATTGGCTGCTCATAACCCCAATGTATATTTATCTGTATATTTGTATATGACTAATTATACACAAATTGCGGCAAACTGAAAAGATAAAAAAAGAGTCAAAATGATGAATTACAAACTGCTACTTCTTTTGTACAACCCCCCGGTATGGTTATTGTAAAATTTCTTCTTTCTTTCCCTTGTCGTTCTTATCTTATTTCTTGTGTGTGATGTTATGGTGCTTAACAAGTGTTCGGTAAAATGCCTCACTCGATAGTCATAAGCAAAATTTGACAAAACTCGGCATAAGTTGGCAGATACCCACCAGAAGCTCAACGAAATGATCCAATGAAGTTTTTTTTGGCCAAAATTGTGACACCATTGTTATTAAATTCTGGCTCCATCAATGGTTATCATGTTCATTTAATCATCTAATAGGTATTGTTTTGATGTGGTTTAATGCTAATGAAGCTCAGAGAGGAGTTGACAAGAGCACTGCTGGAAGCAAAGGATGGTAACGTAAACAAGAATGAGCAAGGGATCGAGTCGTTTAACCAACTGGTCCAGGAGATGACGTTGAAGCAACAAGATGTCAAAGCATTCGCTTTCAAAACAAAGGCCATGGTAAACACTCATTCGTTTTTGACTTTTTACTAGACTCACTCAATAGCTAGCGGTTTGTTTTGTTTCCTTTTCCTTTATTACTTTTGTGTGTTTTCTGGTGGGGTGATGCAATGTCTATTGTCTAGTCCACAATTTCGGGTTGGTAAATTGATCCAAAACCCTAACTTCCACCTACCCTTTTGGGATTATTGACCTAATAGTATTTGTCTTGTACCTCGGTCTGGTCAACTCTCAAACAAATCTAATTTAATTTGTTTCTATTATTGCAATAATTAATTTAATTTGTTTGCATTATGACTAAATAATTGTATTAAGAAGGCTCCTTGTCCATGTAGTGAACTTCTTTGGCATTTGTAGGTTAAGGAAAAAAGGAGGATGATGACGGATATGTAAACTCATTGATTAATATGAATGAAAAAGAGATGGTCCAAAACCAGTGCAGCCAGTGTGTTGGAACCTAAGCTAGTCAGCTACCTGCATCCAGTTTCAATTCAAAACAATTTCCATTTCTCTACCTACAGAGTTCCTTGGCTGTTTGTCCAAGCAAATACAATATTCCTCTAGCAGTAGTGGGTAGAATATACATTTGTGGTCCATTATTTTTGCTCAAGGTGTCCTTTTCTGATGACAGTAGATTGAAGATTGTTGTCCCATCACTATCCATGCCAATGTTCTTCCGTGTTATGTTGTTTTTATGCAGAATCTCGTAGTTAAGCGTCTTACACTTAGATTACTTCACGTTCTACTTTCTAGTTCTTAGTAGGAACCTACCTTTGGACCACAAGAACTTTGAATGGCTGTAAAGCTTTGCAGTTAAATTGCTGTGTTAACTTTGGCCACTTGTTGCTAGCTGCAATTAGTTGGACAAATGAGCTTTTTCAAGTTCAAAATTTGTCTTGAAGTAAAGTTCTAGTGGAGAGTTAAGATATGCATTCGTTATTGTAAATTTTTCTTTGGAAAAGTCATTTGAGATAAAACTTGTGATAACTAGCCGATAATATATTTTAAAACTCTGAAATTGAGTCGTAAATTCAAGAATATACAAGGGTGAAGTTTCATATTGATCCATAGTAATTAGTTGTTTATGACTTGCTATCAGTTTGAATATCTGTTGATAATAATATACTAATTAATTAACTGAAGAATAGCTTGTTGCTTAATGCAGCTATCAAGAATGGAACACAAGGTTCAGTCAGCCAGACAGCGGGAATCGGTTTACTGGCACTTAGCCTCACATGGTGTGCCCAAGAGCATACATTGTCTTTGCCTCAAATTAGCTGAAGAATATGCTGTAAATGCAATAGCTCGATCTCGTTTACCTCCACCTGAATATGTTTCTCGACTTTCCGATCCCTCCTTTCACCACCTTGTTCTTCTAACTGATAATCTCCTCGCAGCTTCTGTCGTTATCTCATCCACAGTCCAAAAATCAACCAACCCTGAAAACTTGATTTTCCACATAGTGACTGACAAGAAAACTTATACTCCTATGCATGCATGGTTTGCAATTAATTCTTTTCAATCAGCAGTGGTGGAAGTTAAAGGGTTACACCAATACGACTGGTCTCAGGAAGTAAATGTTGGAGTCAAGGAGATGCTAGAGATCCACCGCCAGATTTGGAGACATTACTATAGAAATTTGAAAGATGATGACTTTGAGTCTGATGGAGAACATAAACGATTCTTGGAAGCTCTGAGCCCCAGCTGCCTTTCCCTTATGAACCTTCTTCGAATTTATATCCCCGAGGTAATTGCTCTATTTCTTTCACAGATATTCCCTAATGAATGGATGATGTTGAATATGAGTGTGTAACGATATCATTTGATTTTCATTGGACACGCAGCTTTTTCCAGATCTCAACAAGATAGTGTTCTTGGACGATGATATTGTTGTTCAGCAGGATCTATCTTCTTTGTGGAAACTGGATCTCAATGGAAATGTTGTTGGTGCAGTTGTCAACTCATGGTGCGGTGACAACTGTTGCCCGGGAAGAACTTACAATGACTACTTCAATTTTTCACACCCTATCATTTCATCCAACTTCGATCATGATCGTTGTGCGTGGCTGTATGGCATGAATGTCTTTGATCTTGCAGCTTGGCGGCGGACCAATATTACAGAAACATACCATCAATGGCTACAACTTGTAAGTATATTTTCACATTAGCCAGTATTTTGTGACTTGAAACTGCTTGTAAATAAGAAAACATTCATATTTCTGGACTCTTGAGACTCGATACCATGATACTAATATCTTATGTGCACTTGGCAGAACCAGAAGTCTGGATTGACAATGTGGCATCCAGGAATAGCTCCGCCCGCCTTAATTGCATTTGAGGGTCATGTGCATCCTATTGACCCACTGTGGCATGTGGCTGGGTTAGGTTCACGATCCCCAGAGGTTCCCGAAGACATATTGGAAGCTGCTTCCGTTATACACTTCAGTGGCCCAGCGAAGCCATGGCTCGAGATTGGGTTTCCCGGGGTCCGAGGCTTGTGGAACAAGCATGTAAATTGTTCAAACAAGTTTGTTAGGAAATGTAGAATCATGGGGTGAAGAGGACAAAGTCCTTTTAACTCTCCGATATTCATTTTGGGACAAATCCCGAAGGCAGAGTTTGGGGAAGCAGAGGGAAGAAGGTTTCGGCTTCAGTCTCTGCTCACACTCAGCTCTGGACACTTCAGATGGTGTTATTTCATGTTCATAAATCATAGTAGACAATAGCCGAAGAAGGTACGATGCGATTATACGATAGAATCAGGATGTTCAAACTCAACCTTCAATGCATATATAAGGCATGTAAAGCTTCACGGATGGATGCATCTCTCTCTGACGTTATATTGTAAATTTTACTCAGGTAACTGAAGTGCTTATTTAATCAGTGATGAAACTTGTTAATAAGGCTTATCTACCATAATTGCTCAAGTTTTAGAGTAATCTGATTCCTGCTCTTTTTACTTGCTGGATTTTAAAAAAGGAACAAAGAAAAGGAGAACAATAAGGCCGCCAATAGATAAATGGTTTGGGCGGTGCTAGCATCAGTTGCTCATGCATCTTGTGATTACGAGGCATTGTTATAAATGGGTCTTACTGCTCAGTCACATGCCCATACAATAAGGGATGACGATGCTTTGTCAACATTACATTGCGTAGACTTACTTTTGTTATTGTAAATTCTTTATTTCACGATTCTAAAACCATTCTTTACCACAACAATAGGTATGGTCGGCGGGTGAGAAAATTTTGGGTAAGGACAGTCCGATCATGTCATTAGCATGACACTTCTTGCAAAAGCACGAGACTTTCTGCATTTTGATCTCATCTGATTCCACACAGTTTTTATTTGATGCGAGAGAGTTGCCCGAGCTGCCCGAGCTGCCCTAATAATACATTAGCAGCACTGCTGAAATTTCTCTCGTTTGGCTGATTCAAGCAAAAACGAAAGATGATGATGTTGTTTTTGTTTGAAAGTGTATAAAATGTATCCACATTAATATTCTCACATGAACAAATTTTCTTGGTGTCTTTGGTCCCAAATGCATACGTGCTTTACATGCGAAGAAAATGACGTTTACCTATAAAGTATATGGAAGAGTGGTACCACAGCCTTGCGGCCCACAATTGCCTCTAATGGATTTTTATTCCAAATAATTGAATACGTTAAGCACAATGCTATGCAGTTGGGCTATATTGGGCATACCGCAACAGATGAGCAGCTCTCGTGAAAGTGATCGAAATATTGCAACTACCCTCCCCCAATGGCCCATTTTCTATTCGATAAAGTCAAAAACCTAGTTATCACCCTAGCCATGCACTTTCTTGGCACATTACAACAGAGATTTTCTCCCGCGCATGTTTTTCCCCGAGTGAACGGTTAAGTCTCAACCACTCCTTTTTGTTCTTCATGCGCAGAAGAACAGAGCTCAACCTTATAATCCATTTTTCAGAAAACGAAAAAATATAAACCAACTTTGTAGAAACTACATGTGAACTACATATAACGGTATGACATGTGTGCACCCATTTGACTCATGTTGGAAATAATCATTCCTACTTACCAGTCAATCATGGTGTGCACATGTTATTCTATGTTTATATTTGTCAAGTTATTCATGCGTGTGTTGAAACTGTAATTTGCATAAATTAGCAAGATAATAGAGATGGAACTTTAATTAGGGTGAGAAAATAAAATTTATTATATATGTTATCACAGAATTGGGGTACATCACACACACACACACATATATATTATGGAGAAAATGAGCAAACTGGTTCTCCCATATACATAAAAACTACAACGTCAATTATCTCATACATTTATGAAAACAGATCAGAGGATATGGATAGAAGAACATCTGACGGCAGTCCAGCGTTTCAACTGCATCCAAAGACCAAAAGTAAACAGTAACTAACTATCTCATCTGTATGTGATTTAGAAAGAAAATATAAATTGTATTACTAGTAATGGTAAAAAAACTTACACAAGTTGGAGAGCTGTCTGGCCTTGGCGGGGGTAATGGTTATTATTGGACTCCAAGATCACAGGGAAGAAGTTCCTGTCATACGAATTCGAAGGCATCGACGGATCGTAGGAAGTTCCCGGCATCATATGTGTTTGCTGCTGCTGCTGTTCCCTCTCGCTTTCAGCTATCTGTACCATTCATTCATTAATTTTATCACTCGTATTCGTAATTAATTTCAACTTTTCGGTGTTGGCTTATGCATTTGAATGTTCACCTTTGCTCTCAGAAAATTGTTGTGGTGTTGCAGCTCAGTCTCCTGCATGCACAAACGTACGTAGTATTGTTTTTAAGAAGTAGCATATTGTGTAAGTAACATGAAGAATGCAATTTGGCACCAAGGGCAGGTAGCTTAGTAGAAGATAAAGTTACCCTCTTTTGCATGAATTCGATTTCAGAAAACAGGATTTCATTCTGCGGTTTATCCGAGAACACGTCAGTTGAGATTTTGAGTAAACTTGAAGGAATTAAACAGATTTTTGCAATTAAAATAGGGAAATGGAGTGCCTTTTTGGATCTTATTCTGCTGATTCCTTTCTCCAATCTTCCTTCTAGGTTTTTCAGTTCCTTGACTTTCAAGGTACTAAGGGATTCCCCCAGTATATGCCTGGAGAGAGAGAGAGGCAGAATGTTTAGATGGACAGAAATTAGACAATGTAGTGAATTATCTAATGAAATCAACTTAATTTACCTGTTTGAATTCTGAATTTCTCGGATCTGTCTTCGCAGTTTCGATGCTTCCTGCTGATAAAACTGAGGCCATGTATGGTGACAGCATTAGACAAACTCGTAAAACCAATTTGAACCGTTTCAGTACATACAAATTAAATGAATAAACAGTGGACGAAATTAATGTCTAGAAAAGAGGAAGCTTAAACTTGGATCAGGAGCATTGCAATTGCTTCTCTAGGGTTCAGGGTTATACTTTTCTATTCATCATCTAAAAGAAGTTTACCTGAGTGTTAGCTTCTGATACAGATCCACCGTCCGTAGAATCAGCGCATGCTTTTTTGTACCTGTCGATTGTTGCTCTAACGCTGCAAAGGGAAAAAGAAGTTAAGCTAAACTTCCAAATTTTTATGTGGTTCTTCAAACACTTAAATAATTTGGAATGAACTGCCTTCTTTCATAAGTCAAATAAAGCTGCCGCACACATTGAGAGATCAAAACCCTATTTCTTTATTCTATCATCTCATTCTCTTATTAATTATTAGTCACCATGCAGACTTGCATAGAACAAAAACAAATAACCCAACGTTTTTGTCAAGCCTTTTGCATATTTTCTCAGATTCTCCCGCCTTGAGAAATATTAAAGTTCCAAGTGAACCATCATCAAATCTTTGAGGGTTTTTAATTGGTGACTTATTTTGGTCGTGTCGGGGAAGAAAAACCTTCGTGGCATCATCGAATCGAAGCAATCTTACGTGGACATCTTGATTCTTGAAGATCAAGTTTCTTGCTGCTTCTGTGTGGGGTAAAACTCCTAACTATCATCCTCAATGTATATTTTTAGGTGTATATCACGGTTTTCAATACTTTATATGAATTAATCATGAACGTTATGGATACCCTATAGATATAGAATGTTTTGTATATGGACTAGCTAGCATGAATATCGTTTCCCGTTTGATCATGGACCCAACTCAGCACAACTGTTATGGAAGTTAATTTAGTAAAATAATGTCTGCAACATCCGAATTCAGAGAAATAATGTAAGAACCTCCAGAAGTACACACACATATGTAGACATACACACGGAAACAAGAGCCACCAACAATTTACTTGTTAATTGCCTAGGCCTAGCTATAACACACCATTACATTAGGGTTAAGAATTAGGAGCATCGATTTATGAATACTTATACGTGTCGTTTGGTATCAAAGATTGAATTGGATAACTCACTAGATTTAATGTTGTTGTTAGAAAGAAATAATGGATGCTAACACCCAAATTTTGTCATAGTTGAAGATAGAAGAGGATCATAAAGAAAACGTATCCCTCCCAATTCTATCATTTCTACATTCTTTAACATGATTTGAAAGTTGATATTGTAGAACAAAGTGAAACCTAACATAACGATATGACTGAATCGTGATCAATTTTCTCTCAAACAATATAGTCTTCAAAATATATACACATGTTCTTGAAGTATATTAGTTGTCATCTAAAACAATGGTAAATATCAAATTTGTCATTGTTACCAAGTTACGGCTCATGGCAAGCAATGAAATGAAACGAAAAGAAGTCAAATGTCCAAAATAACCTTTAACACAAGGCACATGACTTATTTCAAATGAAAAATATAATGGAGTGAGGATGAGATAATAAATTAATGATTTTGAAAAATTGATATGACAAATTGCTTATAATTTGAGCTTACATGACAATGTAAAAATAGTATATAAATTCATGACATTTCAAAAAATATATCTTTGATAATATTATATATTAGCCACCTTTCCACCAATTCAACTCCATTTCTTAGCGATATGTTTTGAATAAAACATATTGTGTGGGACCGAATTTGCTAACTTGAAAAAGTAGCAACATTATAAGTATAAACGCATAAATTTTCCAATGATTCCAAATATACAAAATAGACTAATATTTTCAGAGGGGCTAAGCTGTATGGCCAGATGTGGCTCCACCACTGTTGATGTTATGCAACATAGAACAGAACCAAAAATTGACCCCAAAAAAGAAAAAACAAAAGAACCAAACAAAATCATTCAATTTCACTGTACTCTTGGAGAGTAGTTACCTTAACTTTGTCGAGCCATGCAGTGATTGGTTGCCTCTGCCATGCTGGCAGAAGATCCGCAAATATGATTGGCTCCCCTCTCACAATCCCTAAATCTACGCCACGTGTCAGTAGACCTTTACACAATGACCAATAACCCCAAGGAGCAGTTCTATTCCCACCTCGATGACCCCAAAACATCAAAAGACCTTTAAATTTTAGAAAAATTAATGAAAAATGTTTAAAATTTTTAAATTTTAACGATAAGAATAAAATAAAAAGTAAAATAAATAGTACCATGATTAATTTTTTAGTATAAAAATATGTTTTTCCGTTAAAATTAACAGTACCATATATTTTTCATCAAAGTTTTCTTAAACTTTCACAAAGTTATGGTATTAAACAAGTGAATTTTATTCATAGAAAAGAATTTATTTCCTTTTATGTCTTTGAATCTCTGAGAGAAAGATGTCTGTTTTTGCAGCCACTCTTAGCATTTTTTTTCTTCACAGACTTATCTTCTCCATTCCGCTCAGTCATTTCATCTTTCCTTCATTCAGCTCTCTCTTTTCACAGAGTCAGATAACTTTTCTTGGAGTATATGCAGGAAAATAATAAACAAATCTATGTATAGATACGGTTCAGTAAAAGCATAATTAAACACGATTCTCCCTCTTCTGGGGTTTTGCAGTGATATATATGTATGTATACACACATACATGAATTTTGAAGCATAAGTTAGAGTCTCTTTTGTTTTCTTGATGACATTGTTTCCAGAAAGATGAAAGAACTCATGACTAATTACTCTCTCTGTCCATGAAGAAAGTTGAGATTTTACCATAAAATCAATTGGTAATATTGGAAGTATAGTCCAACCTCTTATAAGCTCATGTAAGGTCCTTCCTCCCATTAATGTGTGACTCACTCTCAACACGCCCTCTACCATGAAAAAAGTTGAGGTTCCACCATAAAATCAATTGGTACTATGAAAAGTAGCCCAACTTTTTATAAATTCATGCAAGATACATCCTCCCATAAATATTGGACTCATTCTCAACTGTCCATAGATATTAGAGTAATTATAATGCACACAATAAGAGTAAGGAGAATTATTTTTCATCTTTTTCGCCACAGAAACTCAAAAAATAAAGAGAAACAAAATAAAGGGAAGATGTTGGGAAAATGATAAAAAGTGAGAAGAGAAGATGGAAGTGAAGGGAATCATTTTGCGACAGCAGCTTCCTTGTCTGGAAAAAGGATCATCACCGGATTAATTTTTTGGAGATCTTAGGAATCTTGTAATTGTAACCGTTCATTATATATAGTGCGGTCAAAAATCATTTCAGAATTTAAAATTTAAAATTAAATATAAATAGTACCTAACAAAAACTGATCATACAATGTACGATCAACGATCACGATTACGAGATTCTTAGGATCCCAAAAAAAAAAAATCTAGCCAGGATCCTTTTCCCTTTGTCCGGACTGGAAGAACAGAAACATCATGTCTGACGTGACCACAGATTCGTAAGCTGTAAACTCAAAGCAACAACAATACAGCTCACTCACTCACACAAGAAACCCTAGGCACATGCTTCCATATACCACTTCCTAATATATACTTTTGTGTGAATTTCAACATATTATATGGTGTTTAGAGAGTAATATAATGAAAGAATCATAACAAGGTTTCAAGATTCCCATTTGAGTTTTTTAGTCCTAATTATTTCTTGTGTGATTTCTGTTCAAGATAAGACAAAAGTTTAGACATCCAGTAGGCTTTTGAACCTCCTATTTCTCAGCCTTGCGGCTGACTGATTGAAGCATGGCTTGGTTGATATGTAATTTGACTTTGAAACCCTAGCTAACGACACCCTAGCCTCCTCCTTTATGTTCCAGAAAGGATCAAAGAGGACAAAAATTAATGTATAGAACATAACTAGGAAAAAGGTGGTGAATTTACTTAGGTCTGGCAATCTGATTGAAGTTTTTATTTGGTTTTTAGCTTGTATATACATTCATTTTACTTAGACCAAAAAGATACATACAATTTGCTTCTTAGCTGAGCTGACATGTTTACTTAGGAAGCGTCATGAGATGAAGGGAACTGGCTAATGAGAGTTGGACAGCTTTGTGATCTGCAGACATACTTTTTATGGCCTACTGATAGATGACATGTGAAGAGAGAGAGAGAAGTAGTTAAACAACAATGGAGATACATGGAAGCTGATCTAACAAACCTGCAACTCTTTGTAACCCTAAGATTGTTATCATACAAAAACCGCTAGGATTAATACACAACTTTCTCTATTTCTATCTGTGATCCTACAGATCTTCATCCAGAGAGCTAAGCTATAGAAAGAATAGGCACAAAATATAAAGAAAATATAAAAAATAATATATTACCCCAAAGATCAAAGTTTTCTGGTTGATAAGCTGAAATATACCTCAAAGCTTACTCAAGTTTGTTCCCCAAAATAAAATTACTCATTTCCCCCTAACTGGCCACACCCAAAACCAAAAGAACAAAATAATTAGTCTCAACTGCTCCTAAACCCGTCTCAATATTTTTTAAACAACAGCGAGATTGAAAAACAAAAAAAAGTTAGCAGTTAGAATTTTATGTGTAACTAAATAATCAAAATTAGCTTCCAGCTAAAAAGTTAAGATCATATATATAGAGAAATGTTATTAACACTCCAAAAATCTCATTCTACACTCCTCACAAGTGTATTTTTCTTTCTAAATATAGAAAGTTTTGAATGTAGAATGAGAATTTTGGAGTGCCAATAATAATTCCCTATATATAAAGGAATGTAGTGATTAATTGAATTGGAAAAGACTACTTGAATATCAAATCAGAAGAACTCAGAGAGAGAGAGAGAGAGAGAGACCCTGAAGTGCAAGAACAAAACAGTTAAATAAGTAAATTACAAAGTAATATGCAAACCTGTTGTTAGCATACTCATAGAGGCGGCCACGGGTGGAGAAGACGATAAGAGCAACTTCAGCATCACAAAGAACAGACAATTCATAGGCTTTCTTGAGCAATCCGTTGCGGCGTTTGCAGAAGGTGACTTGTCGATTGGTAGTGTTTTCGATCCGCTTAATCTCAATTTTGCCTCTTCCCAATTTTTTTTGGGTAGAGCTCTCAGGTGCTTGATTTGCGAACTCCATTGTTGCAAGGATGAAAAATGGCAAAATCCCCTCCAAATAGATGAATTGTGGTTCTTTCTGTTAGCTAGCTAGCCAAGAAAAACACCAAAAAACCACTCTCTAGTTAAAAGGCATGATCAAGATCAGTTGACAACTATATTTGTAATAAAGTAATAGACATAGATTAACCTATTGAGTTACGTGTGAGCTTTATTTTTGTTTAAGACCACTAAACCAACTTTTAAAAGAAAACAAAGCAAAGTAGGAATAGAGGGTTAGGGATATATAAACACAAAGAAAATAATTACTTCTTGACTTTGAGTTTTTCTTTTGGGGTTGCAATTGGCAACCGGAAGGAAGAATTGCAGAAGTGGGAAGTGGGTAACTTTTTTGGTTAAAGAGATTGGTATTTTAGGACAGCAAAAATGGACGTCTTAACCATCACCCAACACATCCTACCCAACACATCCTCCATTATTTGCTTTGAAAGGATGATAGTCTAGAAATATACTTACTATATATGTGTATCTATCTACCTAACTAGCTAGGTTGGATTATATAGTAATGGAGGAGAGGAAGTAGTAGAAATATAAAGAGGGATGGAGAAAAGAGAAGAGGGTTTGATGTGTATTGCTTTCTTGCTCCATTAACCGTCCATCTCTTCATGTATGGGAAAAAGTGAAGATGTTAAAAGGGTATTAGGAGAGTTACCTATTTTTATGAATGGAGTTTTTTGAACGGGACCCATTTATTCTGGAAGTTGCACTCAAGAGCTTTATTTTCATATAAAGAAAAGAAAAAGGAGAGGGAGGTCATGGTCTTTTTGAAGAGAAAAAACAAAATGAGACGACCTCTCATGTTTTTGCTTCTTGGATTTTTGAATTGGCCTTTTTATTCTAGATTTGTTTTCTGATCTCCCCAAGAGTACTACTTCTGTTCAAAGTTTTTCATCTCTCTCTCTCTCTCCCCCCTGCATTATTTGAACATATAGTTACTAACAAGGGCAGTGACGTAACTGAAAGAGACTCCCATGTGATGTTTTGTGAAGTGTTCATGACAATGTTTTTGAGTTCATTTATGGAAAGTATGGAGCATCCCTTTGATTCAGTGTGCTACCATTTTACATCAATATGGTGCCAATGCCACAAAATATAGGTCGTCTAAGAGATGTTTTATGCACGCATATATATGTAACAATGCATGACCACCATAAATTAGAGAGAAATTAGTTGTATTTACCAAAAAAAGAGAATTTACTTGTTCAGGATGTGAGGAAGAGTGTTAGCCTTATTGGTTCTGTTTAATGTTGAAATCAACATCAATATTAGAAATGAGATACATTATGCTTGTAAGGGAGTTGGTTTTTTTTTTTAGATTCCAGCATGACTGGTTTACGTTTTGCGGAGACTTGCTCCAAAAGAGGTGTATAACATACAAAATTAATCACATATAATTGATACAAGTGTGCGTGAGGGGAGTCCTGGGGACACTCCTTTAGTGCAAAAGTTTCGTTTGTGTTTCCCTAAGATCTTCTGGGGTTGCCTCTTAAGCGAGAGCTTATTATTGTTATTAAGCCACTTCGAGCACAACTATTTCTCAAACAGCGTATAGAATGGCGCAAACCGAGTTGAAGGAGTTGAAGACTTAATTACAAAAGTTAACATATATAGACCTAGCAATTTCCCCTTTGGGTGCACTAAGGTTGTTTGTGAAGAAGAATTATTGATCCACGCGATCAAGTAACTAAAGCCTTGAGTAGCTACATAGTGGATAAATTGAGACCTCTTCCTCTTGTAAACAAAGTGAGTTTCTTAAAACTGTTCTATCATAATGTGCGTAAATGCAGCTACTAGGGTTTTTCATTTTTACGTAGAAGCTTCACTTCAACTTATCAGCTGAAATTTACATTGGTATTTCTCATGTAGTTTGGTATTATATAATAATACTTATGTGCAATATTATATGCATTCGACATGGCCAGCAATGCATATGGATCGATTAATCTCTACGTGATATCATGCCATGCGTGCATGCATGTACCCAGAAGGATCTTAATTAGTTATCCCTCGCTATATATAGCTATAGTACTAGTTGATTGGGCCACGGACCTGATATACAGGTGATGTTTCCACGTAGCATTAATAGCCACCATCCTAATTCCAACCCTAATCTAATGGCCTTACAATAGCTAAGGCCTAGGTAACCAAGAAGCAAAATTGAAATGCCATATCTACTTAGATGTGATTTGATATTAAATTGACCATATCTAAACAACCACGGACCATATTCTTCTCCAATCTGAGTTACTCACGTTCCGGATGAATTCGAGCTGAGGAATGGTTTGTGGATTACGAACCGCTATATTGCCATGATACATTGTACAAGGCTATAATTTCTGTGCACGTATGAAAGCTCATAAATTCTGATCTCTAACACTAAGACCGAACGTACGTATTTCCTCTCAACTGCAGTTTCCTGCTATTTTTCTTGAATTTATATTCCAGTTTTGTACATAGAGTGCAACACTATCAATATATGAGATGGATTTATGAGGGTAGATTTGATGTTTTATATAGTTTTATCATATATATTGTTTCAAGCTAACTATGTCTTCACTATTCCAGTTCTGCTAATCATGTATCTTTGGATATAGGATTGAATTCTGTTTGTTCAACTCCTTATAAAGGCATGTAAGGTTTGGTAAACTTACAATGTGAGACATCTCTTTACATCCCTATGCGCCCCATCATGTGTGACTGCTAGGAGTCACAAAAGGGCCAACTTGCTCTAGCTAATACCATAAAGAAATTTGAGATCCCACCATAAAATCAATTAGAAATATGGGGAGTAATCCAACTTCTTATAAGGACGTGCAAGTTTTTGGTAAACTTTTGATGGAAGATATTTCTCACATCCTCACATTTTGGACATGTGGAGATTGTAATTGATAGTTAAAAAAAAAAAAAAAAATTGTTATTAGCACTTCAAAAATCTCATTTGACACTCCAAAATTTAT